>PVLA01002141.1:0-290287 GCA_004027455.1 Hydrochoerus hydrochaeris
TTTCTTTCTTTCTTTCTTTCTTTCTTTCTTTCTTTCTTTCTTTCTTTCTTCTTTCTACCCTTCTTTCTCTTTCTTTCTTTTTTCTTTCTTTCTATCTTCTCTTTTCTTTCTTTCTTTCTTTCTTTCTTTCTTTCTTTCTTTCTTTCTTTCTTTCTTTCTTTTAAACCAAGATACACATTTACAGTTTTTTCCTAGGCTGCCTATGTAGTTTGGATGTAGAGCATGTAGAACATGAAGTCCTGGGTAAAATGTCTAGTACCATACAGACAAGCAAATATAAATAAATAAATAAATAAATAAATAAATAAATAAATAAATAAGAAAATAAAAATAGCATATAGTTGGCTGTGTTTTTAGGCCTTTTTTTGAAAATCTGTCATTTGTCACTTTATGTCTTTTACATAAAATAATAATTGGAAAATTTGGATTGAAATTCTATATTCCTTGCTGTTTTACTTTTCTGTCATCTGTTGTTTCTTTTTCTCTAGTTTAGCCTTTTCAATATTCATAATTCAATTTTATTTACAGCTCATATTTATTATTCATAATAATTCTTATATTAATGCTAATCATATAATTCAATTTTATTTACAGTGCATATTTATTATTCATAATAATTCTTACATTAATGCTAATCATATGCATTATTATTATTAGGAATCTGCAATCAAATGACATTGTACAAAATACAAAATTCAAAGTCATAATAATTTATATTCCAAATGCCTTTCTCCCATTATTTCACTATTGTTGCTATATATTTCACTTTAACATATCTTATAAATTCATATTAATTTTTAATATTAAAATAATATGTTGAAGATATTTTTATTGAATTTATTGTACCTTCACTCTATCATCTCCATTTGATTTGTAAGATTTTCATTTAAAGTATTTTATCTGACAGCTAAAATTATGCAGACTGTACAAAGGTGATACAATGTCTTAGTCACTTCATTGTCACTGAAACGCAGTACTTGACACTCACAAATTAAGGGGGAAAAGTTTATTTTGGCTCATGTTTACAGAGTATAGTTGACAGGCTTCAAGGCAAAAATTGCATGGTCGAAAGACCTGGACAGATGGAAGCTGCTCACTCATGGTGACCAGGAAGCAGTGAAAAAAGGGAGGAGACATAGAGGAGGACATGCCATTCCAGGTCACATCCCAATAACTTTCCTACAATCAGACCTTACCTGGAAGTTCATGAGGCCTTTGGGGGATTTTTAAAAATCTGAATAACATTCTGCCCAGAAGCTACAGAAGTTCATGTACATCTATGTAGTCCAACTCTTAAGTCCAAAGTGTCCTCTCAGATTCAAGGAAGACTTAGTTGTGAGTTCCTGTGAAGATCAAAAAGTTTAATACTTCCAACATGCAAAGGCACACAGTAAGTGTCCATTCCAAAAGTGAAGTATAGGATGCTAAAACAACAAATGAGGTCAAAAAGAATGGGACCACAGCAAGATCAAAATCCAGCAAGGAAAATATTCAGTCCTCTAATTTCATGTTCAGAACCTGGGGCAACTTGCAGCAACAAAATTTGAACTTCAAATCTCATGGATAACCCTATCCTCCCCTATGGCATTGTTAAATATAGTGCATATAGTCTCTATCTTTGATGGCTCTGCATATTACTTCTGGCCTTTCTTAGCATATTAGTCTTCTAACATTTTGAAACTTTCTGAGATCTCCATTACACTTTAAACTTTATTCCCACATCTTTATGCACTTCTCTCAAAGGCAGACATGCTTGGGCCACTAAACCTTCTAAAATCACAGTGGAAGCTTCTATGAGCTCACAACTTTTACATTGTACATGCCTGTAAAGAGAACTACATGGATGACACCAAAATCTACCAACTTGTTATGCCATAGCTGGGCCCTCTTGAATCAGGACTATGACAGAATGCCTGGCTGACTGAGCACTGTCAAATAAAATTTTTGAGAATCAATGCCCCAGGTGGCCTGTTGTGGTTTGTGTTTGGATGCCCCCCCCCAAGCTTAATGCAGTCTTGGAAATGATTGGTTCATTGTCTAGGGCTGGGATTGGTGATATGAGTGCTGTATCCACCAAGGGATGGATAGCTGGCATATAATATAAGAAAGAGAAGGAGGTGCTTTTTCCTTTATTGCCTTCTTTCAATCTGCCATGAATGGTTGCTCTTCAGCCATATCACCTGTCTCGTAGCCAATTAAATATGGACTGAAACCTTCAAACACTGTATACTAAAATAAATGTTTCTTGCCCTAATTTTGAGTGTTGAGTATTTTGTCTCAGCAATGAGAGAAATGTAACTGAGCCATGGCCTTTCTTGAGCAAGGTGCTCAGTAACTCTCTACTCAATGGAAGCTTCAGTTTTGCAACATTAAGACTTTGAAGGGTGGGGCCAAGTTTCTTTGTGAGATGCATTAAATGCAATTTTCCTTGCATCCTGTAAAGCATTTCTGTCTGGAATGCAACCTTACTTTCATCCTGTTAAACATTTGTGCTTCTTGTACAGTGCAGTAGTATAGTGGGCTCAATCAGAGCCCAGGATTTTGAGAAGCAAGAAGAAGTGGTAATATAGAAGAGACTGCTAGGAAACACAAATGTATATACCTTGTGTATAGGTGTCAAAGATGTATAAGACACACTGTTTTTGGACTTATGGACGAATCCAAATTACAAACATTCTCCTGGAACGGAACTCATTCTTAAGTTAGGGATATATTTACCCCATAGTAACATTACTGTTTCATATAATAGCTCACTTTTTAAGTTTTGAGGAACTTCTATGATATTTTCATAATTGTGGTACTGTCTTAGTTACCTTTTTCTCTTGCTGAGACAAAATACCCAACATCCAAAGGAAGAAGACCGGGGCTTTAGTTTAGCAGTATAAGCACCTGCCCTGGCAAGCGTGAGGTCATGAGTTTGATCCATGGTACCAAAACAAACAAACAAACAAACAACAAATTTAAAGGAATAAAGGTTTATTGCAGTTCAGTTCATAGAAGTTTCAGTTCATAGAAGGCAGCAAAGCAGTAAAATAACAAAAATGTAGCAGCAGGCCAAGGCAGTCACCCTCTTTTTGTCCCCTATGTTCTATCCAGGCTGCATGCCCTCCAGGAAGGTAACACTTAGGTCCAGAGCTATGCAAAACCAGTTAATGGACTAATTTAACACTCACACATCCTTATCCCTGAATCATATAATAAATTCTAACTCACACATTCTCTACAAGACCCAACTATGACTGCATGAGCGTTTGGGAGGAAATCTAGACACAAGTCATAACATACTAATTTCTACTCCCACAATCATTGTGAAAGAGTTTTCTTCACATCCTTACTCTCACTCACTATTTTCAGTGTTCTTGAAAATAACTATTCTTACTGGAGTAAGGTTACATTTCATTGGTTTGAATTATATCTTCCTGATGACTATTGATGATATTGACCATTTTTCATAATTGTGTCAGCCATTTGTACTTTTTGAAAATGTTTCTTTAGGTCTATTGACCATTTTTAATGAGGTTCTTTGTTTACTTCTTATTAAGATTTTTACTTATATCTTTTGGATGTGAAGCCCTCACTTCTTGCAAAATTTGCAAAGATTTTTGCCATTCTGTAGATTGTATCTTTACTCTGATGCTTATTTTCTGCTTTGCAAAAGATTTTTAGTTTAGTGCAGGCCCATTTGTCTATTTGTACTTGTCATAGTTTTAGAATTTCATCCAAAACTCTTCACTTATTTCAATGTCCTGAAGTATTCCTCTGTGTCTTTTTTACTAGTGGTTTCACTATATCATCTCTCTAATCTAAGCCTTTAATCTATTTTGAGTTGATTTTATAATTAGTAATACAAGACTAGTTTTATTTTCCTTTGTGAATGCCTGTTTTCCCAGTTCTATTTATTGATGTCCCTTGTCTTGTGTATGTTTTTAGCACTTTGTCAGCTTAGTGTCAATTAGTTGGCTGTGTGGCCAAGCATAGTACACATGTGTATAATCACAGCATTTAGGAGACTGAAAAAACAAAGATCACTGCAAGTTCACAGCCACCCAGGGTCACATAATACACAGTCACCCTGGACTATATAGCAAGATACTTCTCATGACAACAAGACACATTTCCTCAAAAAAATAATAATAAAAAAAAAGAAAATCAGTTTTCTGTAGATACATGGAGACATTTCTGAGCACTCAATATTGTACACATGGTCTGTCTTTCTGATAATTCTCTTATTATTGCTTTGTAATATTATTTGATGTTAGGTTGCATGACTCTTTAAGCTTATTTTCTTTTTACTAGAGATGCATTGGCTGCTTGGTATATTCTGTGTTTGCATACACATTATACACTTTTCTTTTAGTTTTCTGAAGAATATATTTGTTCTTTTCATGGAAATTATATTGAATTTGCATATTTTTGGACAGTATGCTATTTTAATGATATCAGTTCTTCCAATCCATGAGTATTTGAGGTTTTTCCATGTTTTTATGTCCTGTTCTATTTCCTTCATCAGAGTTTAAATTTTCATTGTAGTGATCTTCTTTGGTTAAATTTTTTCTAAGAGTAGTATTTTTTTCATGTTTGTTTGCTTGCTTTTTGTAGTTATCATGAATGGGAATCTTTTCATGATTTCTTTCTCGTCAGTCTCATTAGTGGTATATAAAAATCGTTCATGTGTTGAGCTGCCACATATTGTTCCTGTTTCCACTACAGCCTTTACCATATTAACTAATAACAATGTATCTCTTGTATACACCTTATATTTTGTGGATTTTATGCTAAAACAACCCCCATCTTTTCTTATGTTTTTCCTTTAATATGTAGATTTGCATGATAAGAAGTTGAGCTAGAATCTTGTTGCTATTTTTACTCAAATTGTCCCAGAACTTCCAAGTTTTTCTAACAATACATTGTGTTTATTGCTTGAACAGAGGAAATGTAGCATTTTATTTTAGTTTATTTTCTGTTTGTTTGTTTTCTTTTGTTTGATTTCTTAGTACCGGAGATCAAACTCATCATATCCCCCTTGTCAGGCAGTGCACACAGCCTTTTCTGTGTTCAACAGTTGAAATGTAGATGAATCAATAAGGAAGGGCTGAGAAAAAGTCATACCAAAATTGTGACTGTCACAATTGGAAATGTTTTAAGCACACGCAAAGCATACAAATGAAAATCTAAACCAATCAAGGACTCCAAAGACACTGGACAGTAGGAACAGGACTGTACCAAACGACTGCTCAGGTTCTGTTCTGATATTTCACCAATCTTGTGATTTTGCTCTAAAAAATCTTCCTGTGGGAAGAGGAGTCCGTGACAACCCACTATCTGGTCTTCTGTCTCTCAGGAGCTATCTCTCTCTCAATAAATTCTTCCTACTCTGAACTTCTGTTGTGCCTTTGAATTCATTTTTTTTGGCGGGGGGGGGAACATGCACTCAGCATATCTGGCATCGAGCAGGTTGGTGGTAACATTTTTCCTTCTATATCAATGTGTCCAGAAAAAATTCTGTGACAGCTGTCAGAAATCTTATGACTTAATTGTTTATGTAGGTGAGTTTAGGGATTTTCTGTTGTTACTGTGGGTGATTGTGTCCTGGGTAAGGTTTTGGGTTTTTGTGCTGGATGATCAAAGAATTGGACCAGGCACACCATGGTAAGGAAAGAGCAGCAGCGAAGTTTGAATAGGGAACTGCACACTCAGAGGAAGTGGGCTCAGGCCACAGAAAGGAAAATACAAGTCATGGGACTGTTGGATTTAGGGATTTAAAATGTTGCACCGGGTCTAGAGTATTTCCCATTGGGTCCCCCATAGTGATTAACAATATGACTAAAAGGTTGCTGAGTCATGTCACCTCTGCATATTCTACACGTCCTTTTCCATAATCATTCCGCTATATTTGAATATATGAGATGCAGCTCATAGGCATGAGCATTCACTGAGCTCCAGATGAGAAAAGGTGACTAGTCATTCCAGAAGACTTGGTATATATGCATTCTTGTTTGCAATTTTGGAATTTTTAAGGGCAGACTCAAAGTTTTTTGTTGTTGTTGTTCTTTCCTGAGCTCACCTCCAGGGAACAGTCCTTAGAACAAAAGTCTAGGGGCTGGCTCGGAGGCATTATCCAGGTTCAAGTGAGAGAAGGGTGGTGGTCCAGCAGTGAGTGGAGGGGAGAAGCACATCATAGTCTGAACTGAACTATAATTAGAACACATATATTCACTATTTCAATGGTAAGAAAATATTCCATCACGTTTATATGCCACACATTTTTAATAACTCAGTTGATGGACACTAGACTGATTTCATTGTTTGGTTATTGTGAATATTGCTGCAGTAAAAATGCATGTGTAGTTGTCTCTTCAACATACTGATTTGATTTTTCAGATATACTCCCAGCAATAGTAGTTTTGCATCATATGACTATTACTCTTCTAGTTATGAGAAAAATCCATACTGTTTTCCATAATCATTGCATTAAATTATATTTCTACCAGCATCCAACATGATCCTATGAGAATCTCAAAGTGGATATGGGAAGCCTGTTTGCTTTTTAAATGTGTTGTTTTAGAAGTGTTCATTTATTTCTATGGACATTGTATAATCTGGTTATAGATCAACTGGCTCTTAGATTTTGTAGTTCCTTGTCTATTCTGAATATTAAACTTTTTCATATGTATAGTTTGCAAATTTTTTTTTGTTTTGTAGGGTGAACTTTTACTCTGATTATTTCCTTTGCTGAGGGGAAGCTATATAGTTTGATATAATCTCATTTGTCAATGTCTGCAAAGTATTCTATGCTTTGGAACTCTTGTTGAAAATTCATTGTGTAATTTAATGCACTGAAGAGTTTCCCCTATGTTGTCTTTTACAGTTTTATTGTTTCAGTTCATAATTTAAATCTAAACCATTTTGAGTTAAATTTTATAATTTGTGAAAGATGAGGGTCAAACTTAACTCTTTGGCATGTGGCTATTTAATTTTCCATCACCATTCATTTAACATAGTTCTTTCTTCAACACATATTCTTAGTCACTTCATCCGAAGATGGATGTGCTGGAGTGAACTTATCTACAGTTTCTATTATTTATTTTACAAATCTATGTATTGTGTCTATAGAAATATTGGTCTGCTTTGATGGCTGGAATTTTATAATATACCTTTAATATACATAGCACAATTGGGGGTATGAGATCACTCTCTATCATTCACCTGAACGTAGTCAATTTCCCAGGGTCACTCTCTGACTCAGCACCTTGCCCACAGTGCTGTAAACCATGTTCTCAAAGATCCAGTGGGTGATGCCCTAGGTCAGATGCACATTTCAAATTCTAAACCCATTTCACCTTTGCACCACTTATCTTTTCTGTCCATGCCATTCTTCCTTTCCACTGCTGTCATTGTCCTTCCCCTTGGCCTGAGCCTAGGGGTGGAGTAAGCGAATGGAGGTTATACTGCTGGATCATTTTAGGATATGTGCAAGGTACTAAAGTCTGTAAATTATGATAAACTCAGGGTTATCAGTCAGTATTTTAGTTAAAGTCCAGCTGCTTTCTAGCACCAGTCTGCAAAGCCCCTTAGTAAATACACTAATTTAAGCAAGAGTCTAGAGGGCCAAAGTATCCTGGGACAGTATTTATTCAGTTAGCTCCAGATATTAGGAAGAAACTTCAGAAACTTAGACAGGATCCAAAATCTGGGATAAATAAATTTGTAGATGTGGCTTACTTGGCTTTTGTCAACTGCCATGAAGTAGAGGACAAATGGAAGCTGAGTGAGAAAAATAAAAAGACAGGTTAAAATCATTCTGGCCCTAATGGAGAGGAATCAGGATAAAACACATGGCACTACAGGAAATCAGAGTAATCCAAAGAATAATAGAGGCAAGTCTGAGTGCTTTATGTATAAACAATCAGAGCACTAGGTAAAGAAACATCCATGAAAGCCACTAAGTTTTGCTAAGCCTGTTTCAACACGCATTAGAACTGCAGGACCTGAGACATTGCCCTCATTCTCACAAAGGGTTAAGGTCATTCACCACAATGATGGCTAAATAGAATGACTGGACAGTAACAGAAAAGTTGTCTTGAACAAGGACAACTTCATTACATTGCAGAACTCTTAGTTAACTTTGTATGTAGCAAATAAGGGTCTTAATGTTGAGGTGTCTTTGTTAGTTATAGCCTCTTCTTTGGTGAATTACTATCCCATCCCTCAGTTGCTGTGGTCCTTGAAGGAGATAAACAATTGATTTTCTTTGTCTCCATTCTGAACTGCCATTTAGATCTCATTTTCCAAGCTGACTTCACGGTAAAACCAAAGTGCCTACCATCAGTATGCATAAGGCATAAACTCTTCCTGTTCAATACCACTCAGTCATTCAAACCTTTGGAAGCTTGTATCCTAGTTGCCAGGGACCAAGTCATCATGGCTCAATAGGATTTAATTTCATTGTCAAGTGTTGATCCCCAAGGGAGGTATGATGTTATTCTGGAGAATTCTCTGAAGATAACTTGAGTAATCATTCAGCTTAAAAACTTTAAGCCATTCCAACCAGGGAACTAGGCTGGTGGCAAGAGGAGAGCTAAGCCCATGTGGTGGTGAAGTGAGTTCCTGCTCACTGGCCCTGGCCCGGGAGAGTTTGGGACATCACTCTCAGTGCTTGGGTGCCCACCCAGCCCCCTAGGACACTGGACTAGCCTGGAGAGGTTTCTCGGGCTTGAGTGGATCAAGCTCCGGGACCTTTATCCAACCAGTGGAGCCAAGGCGCTTGAGTTCTGGGAGCCAAGGATGAAGGAGGTGAATTCTAACATGCCCAGGGAAAATTTTGGAACATCCCTTGAAACATGGAAATTTAGGAAAATGACAAAATGAAAGACCAAAATGCAATCTCAAATCTCCAGCCCATCCCAAGAAAGCCTAGGAGCCACATAAACAGAAGAAAATACTAGTCATACACCTGCAATACCTGAAATAATACCAACTGAAATAAAGAAGCAAATATGGGAAGCTACAAAGGAACTCAAATCAGAAATAATCTCCCAGGTAAAAGAAGAAATGACAAAAGTAGTGAAAGAAATAGTGTATGCATTTAAGAAGACACAACTAAAAAATTAGAGGAACAAAGCAAAAAGATAGAATTTCTGAATGAATAGTATAAGAAACAAACAATACATGAAGCAGATTCAAAGAAATATGCAGGAAGTAAAAAATTCTATTGAAAGTTGCCAAAACTGCCTCAATGAAAGTGAAGATAGAATTTCAGACCTCAAAGATAAGATTGCAGCTAGTGAACAGGAAAGGAAAGATCTTTTAAAAATAATCAGGAAATAAAAATGCAACAGTTGCAAGATGATGCAAAGAAAAGCAACATAAGATTAATAGGGATAAATGAAAAAGAAGGGGACAACACAAATGATATCAAGAGACTATTTGCAGAAGTAATAGATGAAAATGTCCCAAACATGAGAATGGAAACTGATATTCAGATTAGTGAAGAATATAGAACTCCAAATAGTCATAACCAAAATAAACTACACCCAGACATATAATAATCACCATCCCAGAAATCCAACATAAGAATAGACTATTAAAAGCTGTTAGAAAAGATAGATCATCTATAAAGGAAAACCTATCAGAATCACAGCAGACTTCTCAACACAAACAGTGAAGTCAAGAAGAGCATAGAGTGAAATATTTCAGATCCTAAAGGAAAACAACTTCCAACCCAGACTGATGTACCCTGCCAAACTGTCCTTCAAAATGGATGGAGAAATAATATACTTTCATGACAAAGAACAGCTGAAGAAGTTCATGATCACTAAATCAACCCTTCAAAGATTACTCAAAGACATTATAGATACACATAGGAAAAAACCACTAACCAAAACAGACAATTAAACAGAAGTTAAAGATAAAGATACAACAGTAGAAAAATAACATGTCAACAATGAAATGACATGTAACAGTTATAACCATTAATATAAATGGCCTCAATTCACCAATTAAAAGAAACAGACTGAGAGAATGGATCAAGAAACAATGTCCAAATATATGCTGTCTACAAGAAACCCATCTAACCCAAAAGCAAATTCATAGACTGAAAGTTCAAGGATGGAAAACAATATATCATGCAACAGGAACTCAAAAAAAAAGTGGGGGCTATTCTGTTTGCAGACAATGTGAACTTCAAACCAAGAATGATCCAAAGAGATAAAGAAGGTCACTTCATACTAGGTAGGGGAAATCTTCAAGAGGAAGAGATAACAAATTTAAATATATATGCACCAAATTCCAGAGCACCCACAAAGCAAGTATTAACAGAAATTAAAATCCAAATAAACAATAACAGAATTATAGCAGGAGACCTTAAAATGCCATTGACACAAAGGGACAGATCAACTAGACAGAAAATCAGCAAAGAAATAACAGAACTGAATCACACTGGTGAACAAATGGACTTGATTGATGTATACAGAGTGTTCCATCCAATAGCAACAGAATATACATTCTTCTCAGTAGTACATGGGACATTCTCTAAAAGAGACCATATGCTAGCCCACAGAACATATTTAAGTAAATGCAAAATAATTGAAATTATCCCATGCATGTTATTTGATCATAGTGCCATGAAACTAGAAATTAATGATAATAAAAACTGCAAAAACCCCACAAACACATGGAAATTAAATAATACACTCTTGAGCAATCAATGGGTCACAGAGGAAATTAAAGCAGAAATTAAACAATATCTACAAGCAAACAAAAATACAAGTACTACATAACAGAATCTGTGGTATGCAATGAAAGTGGTCCTCAGAGGAAAATTTATTGCACTGAATTCCCGTATTAGGAAAACAGAATGAACACAAATAAACAACCTGATGCTACACCTCAAACATGTAGAAAGAGAAGAGCAAGCCAAGCCCAAAGCCAAAAGAAGGGAGAAAATTGTAAGGATCAGAGCAGAAATTAATGCAATAGAGACTAAGAAAATAATACAAAGAATCAATGAATCAAATAGTTGGTTCTTTGAAAGAATAAATAAAATTGATAAACCCCTAGCCAACCTAACTTTAAAAAAAGGAAAGAAAATATTCAAATTCATGAAATACAGAATGAAAAAGATGAAATCACTACCCACTCTGGAAATACAGTAGATCATCAGCACTTATTTTGAAAACTTATACTCTCATAGGTTTGATAACAAAGAAGAAATGGACAGATTTCTAGTAACATATGAACCACCAAAGCTGGATCAAGAAGATGTAAAACTGCTGAATAACCCAATTTCTATTAGTGAAATTGAAAATGTAATTAAGTCCTTACCAACAAAGAAGAGCCCAGGCCCAGTAAGATTCACTGCAGAATTCTACAAGAAAGACAAAGACTTAATACCAACACTTCTCAAACTCTTCGATGTAAACAAAAGGGAAGCAATTCTCCCTAAGTCATTCCTGTAAGCAAATACTACTCTAGTACCAAAATCTGAGAAAGACCCAACTAAAAAAGAAAACTACAGGCCAATCTCCCTAATGAACATACCTGCAAAAATTCTCAATAAAATATTGGCAAACAGGATGCAGCAAATCATCAAGAAGATTATACACCATGACCAAGTGGGATTCATCACAGGCATGTAAGAATGGTTCAACATATATAAATCAATAAATGTAATCCACCATATCAATAAAGCCAAAAGTAAGAGTCACATGACCATTTCCATAGATGCAGAAAAAGCTTTTGATAAGTATCCAAATTCCATTCATGATAAGAACCTTACAGAGAATTGGAATAGATGGTCTTTACCTCAATATGATAAATACCATCTATGCAAACCAATGGCCAGTCTCATATTAAATAGCCAAAAATTGAAATCCTTTACCTTAAAATCAGGCACAAGACAAGGATATCCCTTATCACCACTCCTATTCAACATAGTACTGGAAATACTAGCCAGAGCAATTAGACAAGAGAGAGAAATAAAAGGAGTAAAGATAGGAAAAGAGGAAGTTAAATTATCATTGTTTGTAGACAACATGGTACTCCCTACATAGAAGACCCCCAAAACTCCATTGAAACACTCCTAGATATAATAAATAAATTCAGTAATGTAGCTGGATACAAAGTCAATACTTAAAAATCAATAGCATTCCTATACACTAACAACAAAACCACTGAGAAAGAAATAAGAAAAGCCACACCCTTCACACTAGCATCCAAAAAATGAAATACTTAGGAATTAATCTAACAAAAGAAGTAAAAGAGCTATACAGGGAAAATCGAAATACCCTGAAAAAAGAAATCAAAGAGGACCTCAGAAAATGAAAATACATTCCTTGTTTATGGATAGGAAGAACAAATATTGTTAAAATGGTCATTCTCCCAAAATTGTTATATAGATTTAATGCAATCCCAATGAAAATACCACTAGCATATCTCACAAATCTAGGGAAATCACTCCTAAAATTCATCTGGAACCAGAAGAGACCTAGAATAGCAAAGGCAATTCTAAGAAGCAAAGCCAAGGCAGGAGGCATCACAATCCCTGACTTGAAGTTATACTACAAAGCTACTGATAAAATCAACATGGTACTGGAATAAAAACAGACCAGAAGATCAATGGAATAGACTAGAAGATACAACCACAACTATGAACACACTCAGCCACCTTATCTTTGATAAAGGGGCCAAACATGTTCACTGGAAGAACGATAGTTTCTTAAATAAATGGTGCTGGAAAAATTGGCTATCCATATGCTGAAAACTAAAACTAGACCCATCCCTATCACCATGTACTAAACTAAAATCTAAATGGATCAAAGATCTAAATATAAAACAGGAACACTAAATCTGTTGGAAGACAAACTAGGTAAAAATCTTGAAGACATAGGGGTAGGTAAAGAATTCATGAACAAGAACCAAATTGCATAGGAAACACTTCCCAGTATCAATAACTGGGATCATGTCTTATTAAAGAGTTTCTGCATGTCCAAAGAAATCTCCAGCATAATGAAAAGAAAACCCACAAACTGGAAAAAAATCTTAGTGAACTGTCCCTCAGACAAAGGACTTCTGTCTAGAACTTAAAAAGAATTTAAAAAAATCAGACCCCTGAAATTCAAAAACACAATCCAAAAACGGGCATCTGAGATGAACATGTAGTTCTCAGATGAAGAAATACGAATGGCAAATAAATACATGAAAAAATGTTCATCATCATTGGTTATTAGAGAAATGCAAATTAAAACCACACTGACATTCCATCTCACTCCAGAAAAAATGGCCAGCATAAAGAAAACTACCAACAACAAATACTGGAAAGGCTGTGGGGAAAAAGAAACTCTTCTGCACTGCTGGTGGGTGTGTAGACTGGTGCAACCACTGTGGAGTTTAGTCTAGAGATTCCTCAAAAAGCTTGGATTGAAAGTCCCATTTGACCCACCTATTCCACTCCTAGGCATATTCCCAGAAGAACTGAAAACATCATATCACAGTGATATATGTGCACCCACCTTTATAGCAGCACAATTTGTAATAGCCAGATCTTGGAAACAACCTAAGTGCCCATCAACTGAGGAATGGATAAAAAAAATTGTGGTACTTTTATAAAATGGAGTTCTACTCAGCTCTAAAGAATGATCACATTGAGATATTTATAAATAAATGGATGCAACTTGAGACCATACTCATAAGAAAAATTATTCAAACTCACATGTATAAATACCATATAGTCTCCCTAGTGTAAGAAATGGTAAGAGTACATAAGATTCTAAGGTAGTTATGGTTCACCATTATATTGTTTGAAGCCTTTTAATATTTTCATTCATTGGTTGGAAAGGTTTTATTCTGCTTTGTTTGACCTTATTATGTTTGATGGTATGAACAACTACTTTGAAGAAAACAAGACATTATGGCAGCCATTGCTGATTTAATCTCATCTTGCTTTAAAGTCCTACCATACTTTTGTTTTTCTATTTCCATTGGTTCTATCATGTTGTTTCTTATTGGATTTTAACATATATGATAGTATCAACAAATTTTTTATGGAAAATGAGATACTATAGTAGCCATTGTTCATCTTCTGTTATTTGGTTCAGAATCCTTGTAATAGTTTCATACTCTTGAAGGCTTTTATTCTATTGTGTTATATTTGATATTATTGTGTGTGAAGCTATGCTCAATTATTTCAAAGAAAGAGATTTTATGGTAGCTACTGTTGATATCGAATTGTCTTGTGAAGTGCTGTGTTGCTTGCATTGTTCTGTTCTGATCTGCTTTATTCTGTCCTCTTTTGTTTCATTCTCTGTAAAATAAAATTTTAAAAAACTCTAACTTATTACAGAAACTAGTATTTCCTTAAACAAGAGGCTAGGTAGGAGTTGAAGCCCATTAATGATAAATTCCTGGCTACAGAATTGCTGGTGGCATTCAAATTGCATACATCATTTTCATTTTATTGATTTTTCAGCAGTCTTGAAAACACAATCTGGCACAAGATCTCAGGACCATCAATGAGGCAGTGATGCTTGTTTACTTCTTCATTAATAGAATCATATACTTTCCTCACACAGATTCCGGGGGACATTATAAGTTTTCTTTCCTTATCTCAAAGATGCCTTGCTTAATCAGAAGAGACAAAGAAGATAACCACATACCTGTTAATGGAATAATGTAATAAAAGATATATATATATATATATATATATATATATATATATATATAATAGCAGCACACAAAACTATAACAAATATTAATGAGCATATAAAATCAAATGAGCACTAAAGCAATCATAATGAAGGACTTCAATACTCACTGTCATGAAGAGACAGATCAACTAGACAAGAGATAACAAAATATCAGAGATGAATAAATAAATATGAGTAAATAGATATGCTAGATATCTACAGTTTGAATAAATACATATGCTAGATATCTACAGTAGTCCCTCTCACAACAACAGAATAGACATTCTTCTCAGATGAACATAGCATTTTCTCCCAAAAGACTACATACTAACCCATACAGCATGTTTAAGTAAATTCAAAGGGATTGAATTACCCATGCCTATTATCAGATGATAGTACAGTAAAATAGGATATCAATAGCAAAAGAAACCAGATGTGGTGATATATGCCTGTAATCCCAGAACTCTGTAGGCTGAGGCAGGAGGATCAATGTGAGTTCAAGGCCAGTCTGGGCCACAGAATGAATTCAAGGTTAGCCTGAACTATCTCAAAAGACAAACAAATGAATAAATAAGCAAAAGAAACTGCAAGAACTGCTTAAAGACCTGGCAATTAAATAATACCTTCATGAATGATCAAAGCATTAAAGATGAAATTAAAGTAGAAATAAGATAGTTTCTAAAATTAAGTAATAGTACCAGTAAAACATTCCAGAATTTATGGGTAAAATAAATTTATTCCTATAAGTGAAATTCATAACCGTAAATTTCCACATCAGAAAAATAGAACAAGCTGAAATAAATAATCTAATGTAGAACCTCAACCTTCTAACAGTAAGCTAAACCCAAAGAATATACAAGTGAAGAAATTATAATGATCAGAGCAGAAATTAATCCAACTGATATTAAGAAAATAATAAAAGAATCAATGAAAGGAGGTGTTGATGTTCTGTAAGACTAAATACAATAGAAAAATCCTTAGCCAAACTTATCAAAAACAGGAAAAAAATTCATGTCCAGGCAATGAGGAATGAAATTAGTGAAATTACAATGGGTCCTGCAAAAATCCATATGATCATCAATACCTACTTTGTGAAACTGTATTCTAATAAAGTAGGAAAAATACACAAGAAATGGATAGATTCATACAAGTGAATTACCAAAGCTAAATCAAGAATGTATAAAAATTCTAAATAACCCAATATCAGCCAATTAAATTGTAGAAGTAATTAAATAACTATTATCCAAAAAAAAGCCCAGGTCCTGACAGTTTCACTGGTGAATTCTAAAAGAATTTAGAGATCTAATACCACTAATCCACACTTCAATAAATATGAAAGTGTATCCATATATCCAGCTCATTCTAGGAAACAAGCATTACCCTTATAACAAAAAAAGATGAAGAATACAAACAAAAAAGAGAACCACATGCTAATATCCTTGGTAAATAACACAAAAATCCTTAATAAGGTACTGGCAAATAGAATGCAGCAAATCATCAAATTATACACCATGACCAAGTAGGATTTATCCCAGGGATGCAGAGATAAATGTAATACACTAGTTTAACAAACCAAGGACAAAATCCACATGATCATCTCAATAAATGCAGACAAAAGCATTTGACAAAGTCCAACACCTAGTCATCATTTAAAAAAAATCCTACAGAAAGTCAGAATAGAAGATCTTTACCTCAATCTGATTAAAGCCGTTTATGACAAACTAACAGTGAACATCATACTAGTTAGTTAAAAATGAAAGCTCTTACTCTAAAATCAGGAATAAAAAAATGATGCCAATTATCATCATTCCTGTTCAATGTAGCTGTCTAAGCATCAGCCAGACCAATTAGACAAGAGAAAGAAATAAAAAGAATAAGGACTGGAAAAGAAGAAATTAAATTACCAATGTCTAAAGATCATATAAGGCCCTACATAGAAGACATCAAAAACTCCACCAAAATACTTCTAGATTTAATAACCAAATTCAGTAGTATAGTAGGACACAAAGCCAACACTTAAAAATCTATAGCATTGCTATACAGAAAAAACAAACTCACTGAGAGAGAAATTTGGGGAAAATTAACTCTCATAGTAACATTAAGAAAAATGAAATACATTAGGAATCAATCGAATGAAGGAAGTGTACATTGAAAAGTATATAATCTGAAAACAGATAGAAGAAGATAACAGAAAATGGGGAGACAGCACCAACATAGCAAAAATGGTTATACTTAAACTGTTATACAGATTTAATACAATTCCAGTCAAAAAACTAATAGCATACCTCATATGACCAGATAAAAGAATCCTGAAATTCATTTGGAATCAAAAGGGATCTTGAATAGCAAAAACAATTCTGAACATCAAAGGTAAATCAGGGAACATCACAATTGCTGATTTGAAATTATACTACACAAAACCACTCTGATAAAAGCTGCACTCTACTGTGAAAAAAAAAAAACAACAATAACAAACAAGTGAAATAAAAATATTTCAAGTAAAAATGGACTAGCTGTTCCCATGTGAGGTGAAAGGGAATTGCTCAGCCTTACTGCATTCTAAACAAAGAAAAAAAGAATTAAACTTTGAAATTAGTATATATAGCACAATGTGGACTGGCAGACTAGTCCCCTCTATCCACTTGAGTTTCATCAGTGCTCCAGGTCCAATCCTACTTGCTGAGTTCTCATAGAAGCAGAAAATAAAATAATAAAGACTCAAGAAATCTCTCATCAGTGAAATTTTATTTTCCACTCCAACCATCCATTCTTATGTGCAAGCTTGATTTTCACAGTCAAAACTATGTAGATATTCCTATATCCAAATTGTACTATCCCCTTCAAAGATATGTACTCTATTTTTTTGAATCTGTACATTTTAATTTTCTTTCTAATAAATTTCTTTATGATATTTACTAATGCATCCTGAATTTTTTTTTCTGAGGTGGTGGTTACAAAACCTACAAGTTGATTCTATTGATAAAGTAGGTTTAGAAACCTAGCTTTACAGTTGAAGAGGCCAAAGAGTATAGATTTTTCAGTACAAAGACAAAACAATTGCCAAGCACACACCCTGTATATGTAGTAAAGTAGCTATATTTATTGAAGATAATGGTGTTACAGGCAGCTGAGTTAGTTAGAAATATTATAGGCTGTCAGACAGGGCTGGGCCTTTGAAGAAACAAATGCAGAAGACCAGAGATACCTTGCAGCACTGGAGGAGATAGACACCTCTGCTGTGGGCCAGATCTCAAGACAAAAGATCAAATAAATATATCTACATCTTAAGGATTGATATTCTAAATAGGTCTCTATCACCCTGAGGAAGCCAGAAGTCACCATTCCAACCCTCTATGGGAAAAGTCACTGCTATTTAAGCATGCCTGGTTCCTCATTTGTCCCCAGTTTAATCAATTTTCCTAAGCAATTAATCTTCCTGGTTGACCACAGTTCTGTGCCACCTTACGCCCATCTTGCCAGTTCCCATGTTTTCTCCACCTTAGACTGGCCTCACTTTATGGTTTTACTCTATAGAAGTCCTAGAAAAGATAGAGCATTTGGCAATGCACTCAAGACCCCATCCGTTCTCAGACAGAAGCTTTCTTTCTTTCAATAAATATAATATTCTGCTCAAAACCTCTGTTGTTCCTAAAATTCATTCTTCAGTTTTAGAGAACACAAACTCATACCCGGGATATAGTAAGTTGGGAGTTTCATTCCCCTATGTCAATAGTACATAGCAGCAGGAATAGACAAAAGGGAAAAGGGAAAAAAGTGGCATCAGTAATTCCAGCTTCCAGTGTTTAAAACCTTAGACACTTCTGAGTCTAGATGACTGCCACTACCTCTCTCCCTGGTGTTAGTGTTTTGCTACCTTGCACATGAAAACTTCCTGACTTTTGCTCTTTTATTTTATACTTCTTTCAGGATAGTGGAATCAGGAATAATCATTAAGGTGGTGTTTACAGTTGAATGGAGGGCAAGAGTAACTCACTCAATTTCCCTGTTTCTAACTGTACTATCTTGTCTATGATAATGAAGTGATGTGATGTGGTACTGCATTTACAGCTGAATGGAGAGAAGGGACTGATTATCTCAGTCCCTTTGTTACTAACTATACCCCCCCAGAGAGCCTTGGTCCATAAAAATATTTGAGGGGACTGAAGAAGGAAGTTCCATCTTCTATACCTACTTCCAGCTGAATAAGGGCATTGGCCCTACTTAGCCATAGACCAAGGAACTCTTACCTTGACTTGTTCAGGAGTTCAAGGGAGCTTAGTCTTTCCTCCAAAGTTTTCTTGATGATCCATGAACATGGAAGTAGGTTCTGATCTTCAACTATGAGTATCACCAGTAGTCTGACAGCTGTCAAACAAAAAGAAATAAATTTAAGTCAGAGATCAAGTATGTAATAGATAAATAGTGAATTTATGATAAACATTTGTAAAGATCATGCCCAGGACAGAAATCAAGATCTTCAAATCCTAATATTTAGCCAGGACATCCAGGATTCAAATAGATTTTTATGGCTCTTAGAAGCACAGTTATCCAGTTGCTTTGTCATACCTTTTACATATCTCTTGCTTCAGTGGCCTGGGTGGGGCTAAATTATAACCTGGCCTCCTAATGTTGTCCTGTATGAAACTGCTATCATCAGTGAACCATGTGCTTGCTGGTCCTGTTAATGGCTGGTCTCTCAGATCTGCACAATTGGCATAATTTTGGGTGATGATCTGTTTACAATCATGCTATGTCTGGTGGTTTTTCAGGAGGAGCATGGCTGGATTTACAGCTGTGCAAGATTGAAGAGAAACATCTGAGTCGTCAATACAATGGCCTGATATTTAGTAAAGCTTTCTTCAGTCATTCACAAATATCCCTTGAGTTCTAAACAACCCTTAACTTGATGAGGAGCTAGATCTAAGAGTTTTTTTGCCCTAAAATTAACTTACAAACTTTCTGGACTAAGAGTGGCTATGATTCACAGGCAGTGAGGCCAGCTTTGTGATACTATATCTAGTTGGTTGGAAAAGTAAGCAAATAGTTTTCCTGAACTTTGAGTTAGTACACCCATGGCTAATTACCATCTCAGCCATAAAGAGAGACAAAAGGACTAGTTAGATTTGTGATTCCTAATGCTGAGGCCTTCATCAAGGTCTCTTTTGAAATCTCAGAGTCTAATATATGTTTTGTCATTTCATGGCTTAACCATGAGAGTGTCATACACATATGTATTCTTTAGAATATTTCCATTGGTGAATTATTAATTTGAATTTTATGAGTTTTATTATACTAAACAGTGAGTACTTAAATAAAAAGAACCCACAAAAAATGTATTAATGTTTTAGTATTTATCAAGTGTTTATAAGAAAAATCAAAATTTTCAACATTGACTGCTTTTTCATGCACAAAAATCTAAAAAGAACTACAGAAATAAATTTCTATATGAACTATAATGAAAATACCAATAGTATTCTAAAAAGTCAAATCCTTACTTCAATTATTGCACCATCTTCACACATTCCGCACATTTATATCACTTACACTGTAGTACATTTATTTTACTTTCTAGGCATTTTTTAGGACATGACCTGTGACTGGGCTCGGTGTTTTGTCATACAGTTTTTATTATATTATGCAATGTGTAGTTAAAAGGAACATAAAATAACAATAAAATAATTATGTACCTTGTGTTTACAATAATCAGCATTTTCACATCAGCTCTATGCGTTCTTACAAAATCTAAGTGATAATAACATCAAAAACAAAAACTTATGTGAGTTGCAATATAAACAAAAACAAATAAAACTTTGTTTCAATTGTCAAAGCCAAAGCAGTCTTCACACATGGCAACAGCATGTCCCATGAACACATCTTGCTAACACTGATCGCTCATGTGTCTTGTTTTCCTTTCCTAGATGGCAGGCTATTCTTGTCACCTCACCTCTCTTCCCTTCTTGTTTTATCAGGAGCTTCCTATTATGTGGTACAACATGCACTTAGCAGGGAAATAAGGTATAAAAAATATCACGTGTAATGAGTGCTTAGAATATACATCAACATCTTCACTTCACTTGTTTACTTGCTTAAAAAATCTCAGAGACCATCTGAAAGAAAAACCTATGTGACCTACAGTGAAAACATCAATAGACCTCTACAACAAAAATAATCTTTGCTTCAACTGTCACACCCAATGTAGTTTCCACGTAGCAAAACTACATTATCCATATACTCTTACAGCTTACACTGAAAACATGTATGTTTTGTTTTTCTTCCTTTCTCTTTTGGCACAGGTGAGATCATTTTGGTGTTCTTGATGTGTAGTAGGACTTTTTCAGGCTGTACCTGCTCATCCAACCATCAACACACAGGTGTGAACCACAATGTTTTGCATAGTTTTTCCTCTGATATAAATGATCTGTTATGAATTCTAGTCTCAATCCTCTAAGAAAATTTATCCATGATATTTGCACTTGTCATATCATCTGTAAACTATTAAACTGTTTATGAGACACATGTTTAGGATCAAGTAAAACATAGCCATTGGCCAATACTTTGTGTTTCAGGTGACATCATATTTCCTGTATAACTCATCAACTGTGAGAGCAAAAGTATCTCCATTTTGTTTCCAAGTTTGCATTTTAACCAGTAGTTAGACTTTCAATCAATCTTGACTCTCCTTCCCTAGAATAGCACCCTCCATAAATAACCATAAAACTCACAAAAGAGGGAACAAGCAGTTTGGCCAGATAACCTATGGTCACATCTTGAATGGCAAACTAGCCAAATGTTTGGAGAAGGATTTTGTGACATTCCAACAAAATGATGTGGTGTAAGGTGGTCTCCATAGCAACCAGGAGATTTTGTGATCCCCTAAGAATGTATTTAAAGTAATGCAAAACAAAGACTGAATGTAGGCAACCTCAGCTGCATGGTTGATCTGCTGTTTGCTGACTTTTTGAATAAAATCATTTGTTTCTCAATTCTTGGTCTCCCGTTAGTGAATATGTTCGTTGTTCTGTAATACAGCATCTACTGCACTTTTGGTTTTGTTAAAGAAAGTTTCCACCTCAGGCTTCCATTTTGTCAAGGATTTGCTATCAATACTTCCATCATGATGCAATGCTGACATCAGCAGTACCAATTGTTTGTTTTTGCTTCTTTGTTTGTTTTGGTATATACAATACCAATATAAATGTCTCTGAAATCCAAAGATTGCACTGTGCAATTCTCTGTTTTAAAACTGTAACATTCCATGTGGAATTTCTGCATTGTTCTTGTATACAATTCCTTTACTTGTCAATTTGTGCTCTGTTAGACAATGTAATATCAATTGGAAACTGGTAAATCAATTGCTGAATGTCACATTCCAATTAGTTTGGAAGATGCGAGCAATAAGTCTGTTCACAACATCATTTGGTTTATTATTATATGAGTAATTATTACTCATTACTCTATGAGTAATGATTTAATGGCTGAATAAGAGGATAAATTTCTAAACTGATAGCATAAGTATTTGCATCTACAAGGTCAAAAATTTCCACACCATATTTTAACCCATTGCTTTTTCATAATTCTTCTACATTCCTGAGATTACCATGAGAAATCTGTGCAAAGTTCAGTAGATTCGTGAGTCTTTTCAGTTCAGCTAATGAGGTGTCATAATAAGAACATTTTAAGCACAGCTATTGGTGAGTATGTTACTTGCATTTCAGTCTTTGTGTATTCCCCAGCATCTGGTAGCATTTCAGCTGTTGGAATTTCCAACATTGAAAGGCAGCATTGGTATTCTGTCTAATACCTTTCCCTTTGCCAAGGCCCTAACTGAAAATACTTTCAGACATAGTTCTAACATTGGATCATTCCCTTTGGTTGAATGACCTTTTTACAACATTTCAACTAGTTAAATACATTCTCAAATTGCTGTATTTTTCATCATCTGAATCAAGAGGTCTAAATTTCTTGCCTGTATCAGACTTTTCTTACTCCATTTCACTGTCACAGGAACTTAACTCGCATGGCCATTGTCCAAGTCATCATCATCATCATCACCATCATCATCATCATCTACCCACACAACTCTTTTGTTGTATTGTACCATAATGAATAGCATGTATTTTACCATAATGGATCATCTTCATCATCCATGCATGAAAAATCTGATGATTCACTTTTGACCTTCAAAACTTGAAAATCTGATTTTTCATGTATCATTGTACAGAATTGGACAGTCTCTACTAGAAAAAAATCAAAAGAAAACTTAAAAAAAAAAAGAACCTTGGAATGGTGTGGATCTATCAGGTCGTCTGTGATGCTCAGGTAAACATACACATGAACTATTCCATGGAGAATAATGGAGGTGTAAGTCCTGGTCTGACACTTCTGTGCATGTCCACATACCACGTGGATAACACAAAGATTGTTTCCTGTACTCCTCAGGGAAAGGGACTGAAATGCACAAAGACCTACTATTATACTAAAGAAAAATATTACATTAGAAATGTAAGGGCTATGTATGTAGCTTGAAGGCTTTAAAAGCCCTTTGGACAACTGCTGTCTATTTTAGGGGTTCAATTTTTGATCCAATTGCCTTATACATTTTTTTTGCTATTACTTTAAAAGGAAGCATCCATATGCATCAGAAACCTGCAATTTCTAAGAAACCCCTCTGTTGCTATTTGAACTCCGGAGGACCCAAATAGCAGAGTTCCTCTGTTCTCCTGACAACAGTTGTCTTTGTCATGTAGTTAAAACATATTCCAGAGAAGTCACCTTCTTTTGAGAATTCTGGGCCTTATGTTGAGATACTTTATAATTTCATTTTGTTAGATAATTGATAATCTTAATGGTGTTATTGAAAGATGACTCCTTAGTGAAGTTACAAATGAGGAAGGCATGTATTCTGTAATAGGCCTTTACTTTTGGAATTTTAGGAGTCTTAGGTCTTGAATTAGCCCTTGAATACTAGTGAGGACTATCTTCAACACTCTGAGGCAAGACAGCACAAGTATACTGTTGGCAAAGTCCTGTTTGGGGGTCTTCTCATTCAAATGTGCTCAAATATTAGGAGCAAAGATATGCAGAGATACAAAAGAAAGTGTCTTTAAAAGTAAGAACAGTAGACCATTAGTACCTCCTGTGATCTCTGTAGAATGGTATATAGGTCTGCTGCTAATGGATAAAGGAGGCATCAGTGCCTAATTAATGGCTCTGAGATCTTGTCCTAGGTGATATTTTCCTGATGGCTTGACCTTTGGTAAAATAATTATATTGCAAAAGGGCTAGCATGATGCCAGTAATTCTATAGCTAAAACTTATTAATAATGATATTTAACACTTGTGTAGCTTCTTTCTTGAAGAAATATTGCTAGCACAGATTGCCAGAAGTTTGGGAATCAGAGTAGCCCTAAGTAGAAGTATATCTCTTTCAATTATTGGTACGGGTTACTCCAGTTTCACCATAAGGGCAGCTTGGTAGGGAAAATCTTCTAAAGGCAGTTCAGAGTCTGATGCAGATGTGACAGGAGCTCTACTGTTAGTCTGAGCCTTTCAGTCTCCACAGAGTTTAACCTGCCAAGGCTGAATTTCTTGGGACTGGACCTCTCCAGTCTTAAGTGAGCACTGGTGTTACTTTTTAAGGTATCCATTGGCTTTACCCTATACACACAACTCATCTTCTGGTTGAAAAACCTAGAAGAGGACTGTCTTACTTCATGGAAGTCTTCTAGCTTATTAAAATGGGAACAAGACCCATCCTTAGGGAAAACTCAACTCACCAGATTAAGGCATAAAATATACACACTTGGTGACAGATTCATAAAATAAAAATCAGGAACTATGTAAATTCAGATAGCAAATACTGGTTACACATACTTTCAGACAGTAGTGTAGACTTAAAGCTACAGTTTTACGATGAAAGCAAACTGAATAACAAAGGAAAGCAAACTGTATATAGGTATCTATCCAAGGTAAATAATAATCTATATTTGTGTAAAACTGTAAATAAATATTTATAAGAGTATTATTTGTAATTACCAAATATAGGAAATAACCCAAATATGTATTAAAAAATCAGTGGATGATTAAATATTGTCAGTCTTTCAATCATAACTAACTCAATATAAAGAGATGTGTTATTCAGTAATAAAAAAGTGATACATTCTGTAGCATGGAAGATCCTTTGAAAGCCTTAGTATAATTCAAAGAAATCAGTTACAGAACACTACCTATCATGTAACTTCATTTATATTAAATGTCCAGAAAAGGCATTTATAATGAACAAAAAAATGATAGTTTGTTAGAACTTTAGGAAGGGAGGAGCACCTTGCAATTGTTAATGGGTATAGTGTTTGGCAAGGATCATAAACATTTCAAAATTATATTATGATAATGAATACCTAATCCCATGGTATATGTTTGAAAAAATATGCTGACTTGTACACTTTAAAGTGCCAGGTTGTATAATATGTGAATTATACCACAAAAATGTTTTTAAATGCAAAATAGTGATTGAGAAGAGTCAATGAATTGGAAATATGCCTTAGAATTACTAAGTTTCTGTATATTTTTCTGCAAAATTAATAACATTTTATATTATACAAGTATTTATAAAATGAAATGTCATACCCTATATGCTCAATACATAGAATGATTGTTAATATTGAGACACTTAAAATACTACAACAATTCAGAAACAACTCCAAAAGCACTCAACCACCAGATCTTTGACAAAGGGGCCAGAATGCTAGCCTTTTCACTGGAAGAAGGCTAGCCTTTTAAAAAAATGGTACTGGAGACCTAGCCTCCTACATACCAAAGACTAAAACTAGATCTATAATGCACTACCCTAAAATCAAAATTAATCAAGAATCTAAATATTAAAGCAGAAACACTAAATCTCTTGAAAGATAAAATAAGTAGAACTCTAGAAGACATATATTTAGGGAAAGAATTTATGAACAAAATCCCAATCACACAAGAACTATCATAAAGAAACAACTTTTTAAAAATCTTTTGCACAGGGCTGGAGATTTACAACAGTGGCTTAAGTGCCTGCCTAGCAAGCATAAAGTCATGAGTTCAATTCCCAGTACCAAAAAAAAAAAAAAAATCTTTTGCACAGCAAAGAAATCACCAACAGAATGAAAATACAACACACATTAGGGTAAAAATGCCAGCTGTTCATCAGACAATGGATGGATATCAAGAATATATAAAGAACTGAAAAAATCACACACTTTAGATTCAAAGACCCAATTCAAAAATGGGCAACTGAGATGGGTATTTCTCAGAACAAAAAGTACAAATGGCAAATGTATGAAAAACTGTTTAACATTATTGGTAGTGTGAGAAATATAAACTAAAACTAAGTAGAGTTTCCATCTCACTCCAGAAAAAATGGCTATTATCAAGAAAATATCTAATAAATGCTTGCAGGGCTGTGGGAGAAAAGGAACATTTCTCCACTATTGGTGGGAGTGTAGGCTTAGTGCAACCACTGTGGAAATCAGTGTGAAAATTCCTGAGAACACTAAGACTAGGTCTCGTTTAACTCAGTTATTCCCCTTCTGGGAATCTTCCCAGAAGAATTAAAAGCATAATAACACAGTGATACATGTGCACCCATTTTTAAACAGTGGCACAGTTTATAATAGCTAAATCTTATAAGCAACTCAAATGCTATCAACTAATGAATGGATAAAAAAGATGTGTTTTTTTTTAATAAAATGGAGTATTAGTCATCCATAAGGAAAGGTAAGATTGAGACATTTATAGCTAAATGGAAGGATGTAGAGATCATTATCATCAGTGAAACAAATGGGACACATGTAAATACTGCATTATCTCTGTGGTGTGAGAAACTGAAAATGTAAATAAGATTATAAATATACAATTGGTACTGTGGAATAGGAAAAAAACTGCTTTAAAGGCAAAAGGAAATAGGGAGATGTAGGGGAATGGTAGAAAGGGGAAACAAAAAAATGAGAAAAGGAAGATAAAATGAAACATGAGATTTGTGAATGGAAAAGAGAAGGGAGTTTGAAAAGTAGCAGTGGGAACGGGGGAAAAAAAGGAAACAAGATCTGTCACATGCGGATACAAATTCACTATAATTAATGTGATCATTCTGTATACCTAAATTGTACCAATATACTTAAATTTAAGAAATATTAAAATAATTATTGGACATTTACTGGGCTTTACCTGTTAGTAATTTAGTAATAACTATCAAGAATTTATTATTTGGGGGGAAATATTTCTTTCACTCAGTTTAAAAAATATTTAGTGAAGTTTGTTCAACAAAAAGAGAGCAGTAATCACAGAATACCATTTTAAAAACAATTTGGCGTCTCATTGCACACAGCCAAATGGCCGTTACACATCATCTGCATGAGGAGAAGTCATTAAAGTAACCTGTTAAATTTGTAGCTTTACTAATATAAGTTTGCAGTACATGATTGCATTCATCATGGGGAGTTGGTATGTGCACATAACACGTCTTTCTTCTTTTTATGTCCTCATCACATCCCCTTTCCACCCCTGTGATTTTAGGAAATAAGTATTTGAGCAAAAGATCATCATAATACTCAGCACTGTCAGACCATTGTAATAATCAGCAAACAGTTCATGAAAAATGTAATTGAGTTAGTTTTATACCAATTTGTAATCTGAAGAAATTGAAGTAGCAATATCATATATAAGGAAAGGAAAGTATATAAATAAATGTGATGTCTATAATGCATATTTCCCAGTAGAAATTTATATATCAAAATTAATGAATAAAAATTGTAATAACCCTTGTCATCCTATTCTTTTTTCTCAAAAGATCTTATATTTAGATTTTTTTAAAAAAAATTCACTTTAAAATGAAATTCATATCACAAAAACTGAATAGAAACTTTGTTGTTCATTTTTAGGTTGAAATATAAGTTAAAATTAAAGTAAGTTAATTTGAGATATTAGTATATGACCATATTTATCAAGAGAAATTTGAGTCACTGTTACAAATGAGAACAATAAATATAATTGAATGAATCCTTGCTGCTCCTTTTTTACACCATTTTATTTTCCAACAATAAATACATTAATAAATTCTTTTAAATTGGAGAGTGAATATATGAATGTAGTTTACTTATTTTCAGCTAAATTGCTATCTCATTTATTATTAATTTCTACTAATCTTCAAGTGATTATTACTCTTTCTTCCTTTCCAGTGAAAAGTCTAAAGCATATTTCTTAGCAGGAACTCATAAGGCTGACGTGTGATTATGTAGCATGACAGTAACACAAAAGCTGGTACATTCTGGTTTGTATACAAGGTTTCAAATGAATTTGAAAACATTGTTTTTAACTTTTTCTTCATATAGTTTAAAATAAATCACAGCATTTGAAAATTTCATCGACTTTGCAATCTCTTATCTCATCACTTTTCTTCTTCTATTCCAACCCTTCCGTAGTCTTGATTATACCTATTATACTTCCCTTCTAAGGGGATAAATAACAAACTACGGCAAAGAGTATTTCCCTTAAAAAAATAGAGTAGCGTTCCATTAAAACACACAATTTGATGGGCAGAAAATGGAGAAAAATAGAGAACAGCTGCACTTTCATTATTATTCTAATGTTTTTTTTTTTTCACTCTCTCTGAAACCAAGTGTGAAGCCAGAACTACTATTTCTATACATGTTTGATGGTGTCTTCATTACCCTGGCTTAGTGAAAGTCCAAAATTACAGTAACTAGAACATTAAATTGCCCCTGAAGAATTGGTCTAATTTAAATGCTATGTTTTCTTTCCGATGTATTTCTGAGGCATTGGGATATGAGCATTTTTTTAAATGAGCATTTCAAGCAACAATTATAATTGAATGATTAATTAGATCTAGATTGGTGATGATTGAATCGGAAGAAAAAGTATGAGATTTGTAAGGGATTTAAAAAGTAAAAAAAAAAATTTTAAAGAAATGTATTGAAAGTTAATCTAAATTGTTAAATTTGGTAAGAGGTTTTATTCAGATAAATATTTATCAGAAATTTATAGATGGTGTTTTCTAAGAATTATGAGATATCTAATATCTTAACTAGGAAAACATTGAAATTTTTTCTGAAGAAGTCGAATTGCAAAGAAAATTGAAAATAGTATATCACATGGTTTATTTTGTATATAAAAAACCCAGAAGTACCAATAATTTAAAGAAGAAAAGAAAAGTTAGCTAATATGAAACAGGGAGATAGACCTTGTGCAAGTGGCAAGTGAAGCTAGCGATAGAGAAGTAAGGACAAGGATCTAAAAAGAATTAAGATGCATCACCTAAATGTAACTCTCAATGATGAATGTAATCATTTTATACTGGAACCATGTACTAATAACATTTTTTTAAATTTAAAAATGAATTTAAAATAAAAATAAATGAAATATTTTCATATGTGACTAAAAGTTTTAATCATCTAAAAAGAAGACAATATTATTTATCAGAATAATACTGTCTATATTTTATTATTTCATGTTCATATTTTTCCAAAAATTATTTTCTATAATAGTTTCTTTTAACATAATTATGTCACATGATATAATCATTTTCCATGTTGTCACAGGTGACAAGATTTCATTTTCTTTTGTGAATGAATGCTACTCTATTGTGTTTCTGTATCACATTTTCTTTTCCATTCATAACTTGATGGACATTGATTTTTATTTTCCACTTCTTGGCTACTTTGAGTTAGTGCTGCAGTGAGAATACTGATGCTGATGCTCCCTGGTATACTAATTTCATCTCCATTGGATATATACACAGTAGTGGGGTTGTTGATTTCTTGTTAATGACCTAAATAGACATTTTTCAGAAGAATACATACTAATGCCCAACAAGTATGTAAAAAAATTTGGTATCCTTTATACGTCAAATAAAATCATAACTTGATACCAACCAATGCTTTTATGATGACTATGATAAAAAAGGCAGAAAAGATAAATGCTGATGAGAATATAAAGAAAAGCAAACTCATACACCATGCTTATAGGAACAAAAATTTGTATAATTATTCTGGACACAATATGGACATTCCAAGTGCTAGAAAAACAGGCATGTGTCACCAAGGCTTAGAAAGATTTATAAGACAAAAGAAAGTACAATACTCATTCAGAAGACAGTGCTCGTACTTTACAGTAAGATGCTTTATGGTTTGGGTTTGGGGGTTTTTAGGTAATGTTAGGATTGTCCTCAAGATGGGTAATTTAGGGTGTGTGTTCCTACTGTTGCTGGGGTTGCTCATTTAGTGGGTCAGCTTAGAATGCAAACTATGTACATATGTTTGAAATTCAGAGATATGGTACTCACCAACGTGCTGCTTTCTTTTTTTATTTTTTTTAAATTAAAAAAATTTTTATGGGTACCAGGGATCAAACTCACGACCACATGCTTACAAGGCAGGCACTTATGCCGTTGAGCTAAATCCCCAGCCCCCAGTGCTGCTTCCTTTAGGATGAAAGTCTGGCATTTATAAATCTATCCTATCAGAGGAAAGGAGGCAGTTTAACTTAACAGGTGAAAAGTCTGGACTCAAATTATAAGCTTATTCTGTCTTTAAGACTGTTAGCAATTTTCAGGTGAATGTACTTCCTGGAAGAGAAAATGGCAATGTTATCTTGAATACTTTGTGTCCTGAAACTGCAATCTTTCAAAAATTACAATTGTAAAATTATCATTTTTCCTTTTACGTATTTCTTCTACGCTGCAGTAGAATGGAACATATGGCTTTTATTTTTATTTTTTAACTACGAAAATTTAGAAGTTATTAGTAATTCCAGAAAACCAGGGTTATAGTTATTAATGTGGGATTATTAAGATATTTAGATCATTATGTTAAAATTTTTTCAGTTAGAATAGCTCAAGATCAAACTGGAAAAGATTTATTAAATTTTCTGCTTTTGATAAAAATAATGGAATTTCATACACACTATAAAAGTCATTGTAGCCAAAATTTATATTGAATGTATTAATCATTAAATACATTCAGATACTATGCAGACTAATCTGATATTGACAGACCATAAGACATTAGTTTCACTATTAGTTCTTCCAAAATAACATCTTTATTGATATAAGAATAATTTATTTTAATAAATACAAATTTCTTTTCTGGAAACTTCTCTTCAGTGTTCCTAGTTTTAATTATTTTGGCTATATACCACAAGCACCTCTACCTGCTTACATAAAAGTTCTCAAATATTTGAAGAGTACCTAATAAATATAATAACTTTTTTTTGTAATTGGCTGAATTCATTCTGATTTACCTGACCTGCTTTCAGGTATGTGCTAATTGCAGCAGAAAAGTGTTATGGATTTTACTTTATTTTATGACAACGTGCCTTTATGATTTTTATCTTTAAAAATATTTATTTTTAAAATGCAAATTCAATAACAAAATAAAATTGCTATGACAGGGAATTATCAACTAGATCAAACCATTAATTTAGCTTAATTACATACAAAAGTCATGTGTACTATAAACTTTGAAAGTTATGTCAAGTCAGTATTTTCCTACTAGCAACTTGTATACCTAAACAATATTATTTATTTACCTGTTATATCACCCTTGATTGATGTAAAATATCAAGTAGGCACAATAGAAATAAGTGGAAATTTAAGGAAAAGCTGTCTTTCTGGGAGATTATCCCCCTTCCACAAAAATAATATTGAATTATAAGAGGAAAAATGTTCATTATTTCCTTGAAATTTCTTAGGTTAAAAATTGATAAAGTAGTAATGTTTACCATAAAAGCCTTTTGATCTGTGATGCTTAACCAGATACTAAACAAAACGCCCTGGGGAACAATCACCGAAGGGTTGTTGAACATTAAACATCTGCAGTCTTTATGATCTAGGCCATGCAATTTTCTGCAGAAAAGAAGATGGGAAACTGCGTTTTACACACCTAACATAACTAACTGTTCTCTACATGTGCCTAAGATATATGGCTGAATGTATTTAAATTTTAAAACTGACTGAGTCAGACAGGCGGGCAAAAATTCATTCTGCTCATGTTTAACCAGTTTCTTATTTAATGCCTTGTGGCAAATTGCAAATATTTAATTTTAAATGCAAATCAGTTTATAAGGGTAAGGGATTGAATGTCAGAGGGACAATGACCTTACGGCAAGTAGAAAAAATGAAATACCTACAGTATTAATTTCAGAAAGCTTTAACATGAATAAGGAAGTGAGTGCTGAGTGAAGGATAAGTTTTAATATGCAGATCAGTAAAAATAAGTTACTTTTATTCAACTTATTTTGAAAAATTATTCTCCTTGTGAGTATAGTCACCTAAAATTTAAAGTAGCTTCTACCTTTGCTTATGAAAGATATGGGATTCAACACAAATCTTTGCTTCTCCATTTCACATCTTCTCAAGAAATACTATGGATACAACAAGACATACATTTTCTCTTATTCTGTATATCAACATAAACATAAAGTATTCAGATAAATTTAATGAAAATAAATTTAATGAAAATGAGAAACTATATTTATTAGACTTCCTATATTTTTTGAAAGTCAATAATTCCATACTGGTAAAAATATATTAAAAACTTTTCTTATGAATAAAAACAAAACCCAGAAATTATTGCTTAAAATTATTGCTAATTGTAACAATAACAATTATCACAGAGAGGACGATAGAAGGAATTGAAATATCAACTCAGTCTATGAACTTTGAAATCATTAGTGCTGTGTTAGAGAAACTTTCTCTTTATATGAGGCATAAAATTTAATTCATTTTGTTTTTCCTTTATGTATAAAACCTTTGTAATTGTTTCTGAAGTGTGCTTGAACCTTTTGAGAAAACTGTCAAGAGCAGATTTATGCAGCTCCAGTTCATTCTCAAGCACTTTACTTGGTCCCTGAAGGGACAGCAAGAGTGATGGTGACTCTTAAATACTTTGGTGGAAAAATCCTAAAGCTAGTCATCAACTTGAAATCTGATGTCTTGGAGTCAATGCAAAGGAGAAAAATGTGCATTATTTCCAGAGAAGTTTCTCCCGTTGCATCTGTAACAAGAAACAGATTTAGCCACAAGTATTGTTCTTAAAACATTTTCATTTCTAGCAACTCAAGATGAAAGTCATTATGTAAATAGAATTTTCCCTACTTCCAGTAGTTTAGACTTGAAAAATAAGTAATGAATCCATGGAACTGAGGATTCATTCATATTTACGTAGAAACTTTCTATGCATTGAAAGAAAGCCAGGAGATTTGTTGAACTTAATTCTTAGTTCAAGGACCTGAAATTTTTCCTATGAATTCTCCCACGATTGAAGAGGTGACATTTTCCATTTACTGAGTGTCCCCTTACTGTAAATAATCAGTTACAGACAGAGTACAGGGATCCTCTTGGAAACTATAATTTTGAGGTGTTATTTATAAATTAACTACCAACACATAAGCATCCATGATTTTGCTATGAAAAACATGGTTCTAATAAACATCCTCTGACAAATCTTTAGGTTGAATTCATTGTTTAGTATTCATAATGGATATGTACCATAGGCAGCTGTCCATTCCACTTCAAAAATAGAGTTGCATCTAGTTTAAATGGTGCTGTCAAATACTCAGATCACAAGAAATGGAGAATTCAGTACCATTTGGAAGGTCAATCTCACTTGATAAAACACCAGGCCTAAGTAATTTTGTAAGCGTCAGTGTGTGATTATTTTCCATCAAACCAGACCAGTAATAAATGTAACAAAAGGTGTTTCTATGGCTATAAAATAATTCATATTTATTGCAAATATAGAAAGATTAAACTATAAAGTACAATATAACTAATAACTTTGCCAGTAAGAGGAGCATAATGTGTACACATTAGGCTATTGCTTTAAAATCATTTTCCTGAGCATTTTATACAGTTTTAAAGACAAAGACTGCTAATTTATGCTTTCAAGTATGCAAGATATAAAATAAAAGTTATATATAGCAATATGTACAGTCAGAAAATTTTATCAAAAAACAAGTTACTGTATATCTATAGAGTGTTGTCATATTACTTATTTACATATACATGTATAGAAACACTTCCAAAAATACATATTATTTTTGTTCACATATGTTTATTTGTGCATATGTAGGCATACATATTAAATATATACATATAAAGCAATATATTGCAAAATATGCTATATTATTTATAAATTTCTTTGAATAACAGTCAAGTGGCACAAAGTTAGATTATCTTTCTGCTCTATAAAAGGGTAATGGAGCCATGGCTCAAGCATACTTCGGGTGAGCCTGGAAGAGAACCAGTCAGCAACTCCCCTGAGCCTACTGCCATGTGGGCTGAGGATCAAACATCCCATCCCCTCCCCTCCATTAGCAACTGGGAGCCAGAAGTCTGAGCATCTCTTGGGAGGTTGACCATGTGCAATATAGCAAATATGGGGGATTTCCTTCTATCATCTCTTCGAAGGCAAATATTGTTTTCACTGTTATGCTTTGTTCTGATTAATTGTTTTTCTCTATATAATATTCTGTTTTAATGGGTTTTATAATGTTCTGTTTTTGGTTTGATTTTGCTATACCTGATTTAATAGACAACTATTATGAAGATAATGAGATATATTATTGTACCTATTACTGTTATCCAAGTATCCTGCTGTGAAGTTCTGTACCAATTTCACTGTATTGTCTTGATTGGCTTTGTTCTACCTTGTTCTGTTGCATTTTATCACCTTCAAAATAAAAAAAAAATCTTTAACAAGATTGAAAGAAAATAAAAATAAGATGAAGAGGAAAAAAGGTTAATGAAACTTTTTTTGGCTTTTCATATACAGCTGAAGCATCTATAGGGCTCTGAAATTGTCAGTTAATCATTAGTAACTTCAGTTTCTTCCAGGGTCGAGAGGATCTATTTCTTTCCATCTAATCTTCTCTAGGATGCTATATTCTAGCATCTGAGCTGTTTCAACTCAGAGAGACCTTTTACTTTGCTGCTTATTGATCTGCCATCTTCCCAGCTTCCCTAATTACTTTATTTAACATATAACTTGGAGTTCAATATTTCCAGAAATCATCCTCAGCCCAAGTGTGAGCATATAGTACTGGATGATTTTTTGGCTGGTGGCCATTTATCTTCTTTTAATTACATTTGATTACACTCCTTTTCTCATGAGAGTGAGCATATATAGAGTAGCTCAACAATTCCCCTTGGCATAAGGCAAGAGGAAGATGGACTGTTTGACATTGCCCAAGATACAACTTCTTACCCAATTCCTTGGGAGTTGAGTAAGGTTCTGTTACCATATATCCAATAAAGCCCCTTGGGAGCTGATAGATGGGTAGAGAGATACTTATGTGTTTTCATCCAGGGCTCATATTTGAGAACTGAGCTATAGGTTTGATTTCAATTTTATTTTCCCAACATTCTGTGGTGGTCTTGTTGTTGAATCTCTGTGTTTTTCTCTTTGATCTTGTTATAAAATTCCCATCCCAGGCAAATCCCTGCTGAACTTGGATTTTTTTTCTTCTTTTTTGGGTGAAGCATCATCTCTCAATGATGTTGGTCTTTAGGATTCATGGGTTACATTCCTTTTATTATCTGTTCCCAATATGAGGATTTTGTTAGCAGCAGAATGCCACTTCCTGGCTTCCCATGGACATTGATCTTCCATCAAGGTTCCTCCACACATATATCATGAAGTGGAATTTGTGGAGTGTGCCATGTTTTCTGTTAGTCCTCTGTAAAGGATTTTTTGGTTATAAAAAGGAACTCTGGTATAGGATGGGTCAGTTCCTCATAAAAGGAGTGAAAAATTTGAAAGTCAGTAGTAGATGGTGAAAAGCTAAATCTCCTATATAGATCAGAGTTCCTGGGCCTTGGCTGCTTTAAATATTTGAAACACAAAATCTTTGTCATTTTACTAATTAGGGTCTTGGGAGTCTAGATATTAAGAGTAAGTGTGATTCATTTTCTGAGTTTTCAAAGAGAAGGAAGCTTCCACTTATTTAATGGGGAGCCTGTGTGCTAGTTTTACTATTTTATATATGACCAATTATGGCAGCCAAATTGTTAGGAGCTGCAACATGTACTGTATTACTGTGAACCCTTCCAAATAGACATGTACTTATGATCTTGGCTTGGTACTGGCCCTCATTAAAGAGGGAAGCAGCTTATAAAGAGTCTCTTCTCACTTCAATCTTTTGAGGGATATGATATATATATATATATATATATATATATATATATATATATGATATATATTCTTCTGTAATAAAGGGTGTTTTATTCATTAAGCTTATAGAATCAGAGGTGGACTATTGCACAGTGGCTATATGCACTGTAAGTGATTGATAAGTATTATGATCAAGAAGCTGGATGCCTCAGAATAAAAGGGACCAAGAGTGCAGCACAAGTCTAGAAAATTCTGAGAGTTGATAGAAATCCTGCCGGTAAAGGCCAGGCTCAATAGGTTCTGATTGGAAGAAGAATTACATTGACAGTTGGACTCCAAAATATGTGTATTATGTTTTGTGTTTTGGCAGAAAATTTGTCTACATTTTCATTCTATCTAGAGACTTTGCCTAACACTGAGATTAAGAACAGAGGAGTGATTGATTAATCAAGCAGAAGAAATTTCAACGGCGTCTAACGCTGAAGCAGTGACATTGTTGGGGACTTTTAGCTAGATTAACACTGAGAATCAAGACCAAAGTAGTACAATAATTTAAAATGCAGTGAATTTAGCCAAAAAAAGAAGCTCCAATAAATATATATACTGCAAAGATAGAGCAGAGAAGATCTTGATAGCTGAGGAGAAAGATGACTTCAGGGCATCAGAAGAAACCACAGAACTACACCTTTTGCAACCTTATAATTGCAAAAGGGAAATATCGTGCTTTAAGAGAGTCCCAGATAATCATATTCCAGAATGGTGGTGGCCTAGAGAAATTATTTTCAGGATTTTGTTTGTAGGCTTTTGACCCCTACAGTGAAGAGAGAAGAAAGCTGGCTACTGCTCCAGCTGGCAGCAGACATTGGCACCATTCACATGGTGCTGGTTTTAGGTGCACACAGAATGCAGGAGTTGTGAGGTCAGGAAGACTTCCTCCCAGATTTCAAAAGACAGCTTGGGAGGCCATTCATTGTTCCCCTGAGAGGACAGTGTGTGAAGCTATGAGTGTGAAACCAAAGGTTCAGAGGAGACACCAGAAGTTTGGAGAAACTAGGAATATACATTGAAGAGAGCTGCCAAGACTGAGCAAATCCCACTTAAGAAATAGGCCAAGGGAACTACAACTACAAGCAGTTCCTTAGGAGTAGAACTATGCAAGCCCTGTAGATTTCACAATTTGCCACAGATTGCCAAAGATGCTGAAAGTGGAACTGTGGAATTTTATGTTTGTCCTGCTGGATTTAATTTTTTCTTTGTTCCCATCTATTGCGATCTCCCTATTTGTAACTTTGGAAAAGAAGTATTTATCTTGTGCCATTGAATGTGGGCAGTGTTTAACTTTCTTTTCATTTGTACAAGGGCTTTAAGTCTTTTAGTTAAGGATATGTTTTAAATCTCAGTGGAGACTGTAGGTTGAACTTCTTCTTAGCAATGCTAAACCTGTTAGGACTTTGACAACTCTTAGAGATAGACTAAATAACTTTTGTATAAATAAATGTGAATGATTCTTTGGGAGACCAAGGATAGAATATTATGGCTTGTGTTAAAAATACCCCTAAATTTTCATGTAGTCATAGATGAGGCTTTTTCAGAGGTAGCTACATCAAGAGTTTGTAATGCTGGAATTGATCCATAGAACAATACTACCATCAAAGGCACTATGAATAATAATGTGAGTCCTCAAACGGCTAGACTAATATATAAGTTAAAGAAAGATATGTGGTCATCCCTTGTTGCTTTATTACTTTCTGTGCACGATGAGTTTTTTTCTTCTCTGGGATGCCAGTCAGCCATTCTGCCCTGCTTGGTAGTCAATGAAACAACTATGGACTGAAGCCTCTCTCAACTGTGAGCGAACTAAACCTTTTCTTCTTTAACTTTGGGTGTTAGGTATTTTGTCTTAGCAGTGAGAGTAAAGTAAGATAGCGCATTTATTCATTAGCTTATAGAATTAGAGGTGGACTAGTCCACAATGGGTGTAGGCATCCTGGAGAGGCAGAAGACCTGGTAGACATTTAGACTAAAAAGCTGGGTGCTTCAGAATAAGAGGTATCAAAGATGTAGTTCAAATCTAGAAAATTCTGAGGAGCCAGTGGGATGATTCCACATTGAAAAGCTGAAGAAACAGATGATGGTGGTAACATAAGTCTCATCTTTGAAGCTGCATGGAAATTTTTCAATTGCAGGCTGGCTTTCTTCTTCCTTTTTTACTGCTTCCAGTTGCAAGCTAATTAGTCAGTGCTATCTGCAATCAGGGCAGATCTTCCAATTACAGCTTGCTGACCTACATGGCAAGTAGCTACAAAAATCCACATAAACATACCTTGAAGAATAATTCATTAAGCACCTCAGTGCCCCTTAATGCAGTCAAATTTACAATCAAGATTAACCATCACACACCCCAAATAAATAGAAAAATATTGTGGAAAAATAATAAAAAAATAATAAAGGTGGGAGCATGACACTATTGTATTTCAGATTATAGTACAAAACTACAGTAAACAAATATCATGGTACTATCTAAAAATGGACACAGAGACAAATGGGACAATTTTTTAAATGAAGGAATAAAATCTCATATTTGATGGCAGTTATTTTTAACAAACAGTGACAAGAACATACAATGGGCAAAGGAAAGTACTTCCAAATAATATTGGAGAAAAAACCAAATACCTATATTCATAAGATTAAAATTAGACCTTCAAATTATGAACACCAATTGAAAATAGATTAAACTTTAATATAAAAGCTAAAGTGATAAAAAATTAGAAAGAGACATAAGAGGAAAGGTCAATGACATTGATATCTCTAGGCAATTATTTTTAAGTTTTTTTCCCAAAAATACACATAACCAACAAAAATAGACAAATAAGGTTACAATAAAAACAAATTTCTGTGCAGAAAAAGAAATGATCAACCACACTATTCTACAGTATGTTTGAAAATAACTACTAATCAAGTATTTTATAAAAGGTTACTATCATATATTAGGAAATCAATAGCAAAAAGTAAAAAGTAAGCAACCTAATTAAAAATGAGCAAAGGACCTAAGTAGACATTTACCATATGAAATACACAAGTGGAAAACTGGTATATGCAAAATGCTTAATGTCACAATCATCAAGAAAATGCAAATTCATACCACTGTAAGATTATCATATTATACCTATTAGGACAAAACAAGAAAGCAAGTATCAATGATGAGAAAGAGAAACTCTTGAATGGTCAGAATATAAATTAGTATAGCAATTATAAGAAAACAGTAGGGAGTTTCCTCAAACTTCTACATGATGTAGCTCTCTACTACTGAGAGTATACCCATTAGAAATAAAGTCAATATTTCTAAGATATCTACTTTCCCAAATTTGTTGCAGCACTATTAGCCATCACCAACTACAGAATCAATTTAAGTGACCATTAGGGGATGAACAGACAAAGAAAATATGACACAGTTTATACACATAATAGAATACTATTCAGTCTTTAAAAATAGGAAATACCATTTTCATAATTATGGGTAAGCTTCAATAATATCCGATTGTATGAAATAAAACAAAGGTAGAAAGACAAATAAATGCCACATGATCTCACCTATATTAGGAATATTTTTCTTTTTTTTTTTTTTAACCAAGAATCAAAGTCATGACCTCATGCTTGCCAGGCAGTCACTTATGCTTCTGATCTAAATCCCCAGCCCAATATTTGGAATCTTAACTTGTTGAACTCACAGAAATAGAGAGTAAAATGGTAATTATCAGAGATGGAGGGTAGAGTTGGGATGTAGGAACAATGCTGGTCAAAATTTACAAAATTTCAGTCAAGCAAAGGAACAACTTTTGTAATTTATTGTACAATATTGTGATAATATTAATATTAATATTTAATTAATATTTCTATTTTATATACTTAAAATTCCAAAAAAGTAGCTTGTAAGGGTATTTCCTACAGAAGTGTAAGTATGGGACATAATATACATGTTAATTAGATTTACTTAGCCATTTTGCAATGTATTCCAATAGGAAAATGTATTGTACACTACAAATGAAATAGAGGAAGCTGAGTTTTCATGCAGAAATTCTTTTAGAAAAATCATGAAATAATCTATGAATCATCATCTTTTCTCCTAGTATATGAAAAAGTTGATTGTTGACATGATAATTTAATTATCTTTGCTATCAAGAGGTTCAGTAAGATGAGAGTTATGTGGAAGTTTTTGTTTAAAATATTTTTGAAATATTAATATAATATACAATTAATATTTATAGTCTGTAAATTAGCAATCTCTCATAACATAAAACACTTAATGTAAGTAGAATTAGATAATATAAGTAAGCAGAGATGCTAATTTCTAAGGGCATATTTACATAGTGTTTCCTCAGTTATCTTTTTTGAACTTCATGATATTAAAGTAAATCACTGTTTAAACACAATTTGTCTGAACACTTATACAATGGAAGAGTAATTTAAAAAAATAGATTGAGATATAAAGCAATCTAAAACCATTTTCAAGAATTAGATAAGACCTGTGTAATTAATTCTTATATGTGAGCAGTGTACTGAGAAGGAATCTACCACCAATCAAGCATTCCCGTCTTTTCATGAATTAGCTTAATGTGAAAGGAAAAAAATAAAGTTTGCAAAGCAAAAAAGTAGTATTCAAATGGAAACAAGTTCACATGAGCACAAAGTGCTCTCTGTTTTTGTCCATTTCTGAGGGGATTTATTGAAGACACTTACATGGCTATTTTCTAATTGAATATATAGGGTATGAGGAAGACATTGTTTACACACATTATGCTTAAATTATCCAGATAAGAAGTTTATGCACACCAAACTCAAGTTTTATTTTAGTGAAATTTATTCAACCATTCAAGCTACTTAATGGGAGGGAAAATAATTTTCACAGCATTAACCAGGTTTTCTTTATTGCAAGTATATCATTTCCCTCTCTAACTGTCCATATTGTACCATTTTTACTGGTCAGACATATTTGGAGAATGTATGTTCCTATAAATTAAGTTGTGATACTTAACACTCTAAAAAATGAAACTATTTATAATTAGGAACATATATTTAAAGAAGTATATAGAGTATTTATTAAATATTGCAGGAAATTTTTAAAAAGAAAAATTTCAATGAAGAGTTTGGAACTGGAATTCACATACATTTTTCACAAAGGTGAGTGAAATAATCTTTTGCCTAAAGGACATGGATTTTATGCAGTGCTATGCTAAGCCACCCTGTTCCAATTTACAAGAGTTGATTGTTTGCAACAATTCCTGACACTGCATGATGTCCTGTTAGTCATCAGAAATCTGCCCAGGAATATTTTCTTTGAAGCGAACACTATAAACCAGAACTTCTTGTCATGCTGTCCTGTTTTTAGTAGGGCAGCATTTATTTTCTTTGGGGATTAACGAAGGGTTTAGGGTTGGCTATTGCATTTCTTAAAGGAATATAAAGAGCTATGTCAGTGACATTCAAACTGAATGAACAAGGTGTCAATTAATACAAATTTGCCTATGTTTTTACATATGTATTTTAAGTACAATTTGTATCTAATTATAGTTCCTAAACTTTACTGCTTTGCACAAATAGTCAAACTCAAATGAGTAAGATTGAATCAAAATAAAAGTTTTGAAATAAATTTAATTGTATATATGTAATATCTTTAACATGTGTACAAAAGATAACACATGGTATAAATTTTATGTAGCAATTCACTTTTATTTATTTTATTATTTCTTAAAATTCAGGGTGAAATATTGGAAAGGCAGTTTTTATAGAAAATGGAAAGTTTGCTTTTAAATTTAGTGTATTTTGATACTTGCTTGCATTAGCATTGACACAATTGTATGTAGATATGATTTGTTTCATACCATACATACAAGTATGTAAAGACACTAAAAGGATAAAATTTTATTTTTCCATTACCCTGTAAACTAATCTGAAAAATGTGTAAATTTTGTACAAAAATGGCTTCAAAGCTTACTATACATTTTCATTTTGACATGTTTTTAACACAATGTGTTCCAAATTATTGAAGGCTAGAGATTTAAATGTATTAAGTCATATAAACTAATTGAGGTAATAAAATGTTAGGACATACATCACGAAATTGCGTTTCATTAACATAAATTTCTTTCAAAAATATAATTTTCATATTTATTTCCAAATCATGATCATCACTTTAGAATGATAGATTGTGTATAGTTAAAATGTTTTCTGTGAAATAGAAGACAACTAATAGACATTTATCATAAAAATCAATGTAATAAGAACAGAATACTTATATTTGTAAAAAATTAAAATAATAAAAAAATTAGTTTAATTCTTAGCCACAAGATAACCAATACAAATTCTGTCTGCAGATTCACAACTTTATCACTTCAGAAAATAATATAAACATGGACCAAATGATCTAAATGTCTTATCTGTGAAATTAATGATATGTTGTCACCGTGTAATGCAGGTGTCCTTGCTTTCTATTTCTGTGTAATGGAAAAACACTTCTCAGAATGGCAATCTGAATTACTGTATAATACAGTCTTTGAAGCCTCAACTCAGAACATCTATCTTTTTATATAACATTTCAAAAATATAATTTACTTTAAAAGACATACATTTTTCAGTGTGATCTTCTATTTAGTAGCTTCTTGATATATGGATTGGTTTGGGTAACAAAATCTGGAAAATACAGTGAGATACATTAAAAATATCTGAACAGTTATGCAACTCTACAGTAAACTTCCCAAATTGCTTGGTTTTTCTAAAACTTGCCTTTTAAATCATCAATAATATACTACATACCGGCCAACAAGTGCATTTTCATTTTTCTCTATTTGTTTTCTGTGTACTGTAACTTTCCTGTTTCAGTAAGAATGAGTGTTCCAGTGATGCTATGTAGACTGTCTTCCATCAGTGACTACACTTATAAAATGACACTTTATTATTTGCCTGAAATATTGTCATTAGGTTTTTACTCCTTCTTACTTCCGCTCACTCAGTGAGAAACACTGGCCTTGACATTTTTGGTTTTCTGTGTGTGTGTTGTGAGTGTGTGTGTGTGTCCTGAAATATTTATCTTTTCCTGTGGGTTTCTTTGCAGAAATACTAATTTCACATTTTAAAAATACCACTTAATGCTATGGCACACAGCCTTAAGATGGCGCACATAACTGCTCCCTGCAGAAATCTGGCGCTCCCTTAAGAATATCCCCTGAACTAGCAGGTCAGGTAATCTTTAAGAAGACTAATTAGAACCTGCATATTAAATAATAAAACAGCTAACTTGTAAGGTTGTTTTTGATTTAAAAGGTCTTGACAATAGAAGACCAAGTATTTAATTCTACTACAATATTTTGTGCTTTGGAACATTACTTCTATGTAATTAAATAGGTTTGTAACTCAGTGGTCCCCAAATAAATATCAATGTACATGAGAAATACCTCAGAATTCTTTAAGATGCATCGATCTATTGAAAAAAATTGTGGAAGATGAGTGGAATTTAAAAACAAATTATTACATTTGAACAAACTCCCTAGTAATCCCCTTTCTTTTTCTTTTTCTTACTCTCCAGAAAATTCTAGATTCTTTCTCTTGCTTTCTCCATGCTGTCTTCCTCCCATTCCTGTACTGAGTTTCAAATCGAGTCTCTCATATGCAAGGCAAACACTTTATCATTGAAATGCATCCCCAGTCCTTTAAAAAAATATTTGATTGTTGCTTTTGACACAACATCTCACTGAATTACTGAGGCTGGCTTGCAACTTTTGAATCCGGTGCCTCAGCCTCCCAAACAGTTGGGACTGCAGATGTTTGCCACTATGGCTACACCCGCAGGTGATTTTTCAGTGAATACTTCATAAATCAGACATTGATAACTGTTTATTTAAACTACAGGATGTTAACTAAATTGAATTGAGTATAGGAGGACATCAACTCTTCCAAAATACATTGGGTCAGATAGAAATGTATTGTTTTCCAATAAACATTTGCAATATAATATTCTAAAATTTGTTGTGAATAGACAGTGAAAATAACTCTGAGAATGTTGTGTTAAAATCAAAATCACAGTTTATGTTACTCAGGATTGCAGATAACACACGAAACACAAAATACCTCTTAAACAGAATTATTATTATTAGCAGTAGTAGTATTATTACTATTCTTATTTGTATGATTAATGGTGTTTATATTTTCTATGCCACATTTAATTTCAGAAATTTGCCTTTTTATCCTTTTAAATGTGATTTTACATTATAGTTCACAATATTTTTCTCCTTACTTTGTTAAGCTGAAAGATAGAAAATTTAATTCAATTTAGATTTCCTTAAGATAACTAGTCTTAGGACACAGAGACTGGAACACTGATCAGTTTTGCTGTACTGATGAGGAAAAATGATACAGGGAGACTGTAGCAAAATAATTGTCTGCTTCATACCTAAAGCATAGCTTCCAAAAAGAAAACAAGTTATCACTAAGGTTAAGAGGTAAGATATCTTTCTGCAATGAAATTGGATATATTGTAACAACAAGATGACATTGAAATTTGAGGCAGTGACAAGATATTGGAAATTCCTAGAGGATGAAAGGTTCCAAAGTAAAATAAATTAAGCTACGTGCAAAAGACATGAACAATCTTAAGAGCAAGAATATACATACTATGCTAATACCATGTTAATAACATTGGCTTTCCCTTTAAGGCAAATATCATATCTCAGTAAATAAAAATAAGTTAAAATAAAAACTATACTGAGAGAAGATTAACTAAAGATTTTTAGAAGATAAATTATCAGTGATTTAAAATTGGGGGTTGTATTTTTGATCTGGCAACTTTTTCAACTAATAGTTTTATTATGTATGTTAAGAGCTGTTCATTGTCTCCTTTATTTCCAGTAGTAAAAATATATGAACTATATTTATGAAAAAGTATGATGGCATAAAATATTTCAAATATTATTCACACATTCATCATGAACAAAATCTTCCAGAAAATATTGAGTGGAAGAACTTTTATATAATAAAAAGTATCGGTCTAACTTAACATCCAGAACTTCATAAGAATAACCAAATTATTGCTTCAAAGAATCCTCATTTCACATATCGCAGAATGTCAGCTAAAAAAGGATCTAAATGGTCAATATTCTTGTTCGTTCTGAATCTGAAACTATGACATAAAAAGTAAACTCTACGTTAAAATAATTCAGTACTGTTAAGTACAATAGTTTCCATTGTCAGTAAAAATGCCCTACAATGAAATAATTTATTAACATAATTTAAATGTGACTTGAAATTAGCTTCCAAATCTAGTACCTCTTTTTTATTCAAAAAAATAAAAAATGCAAGGAAAATATTACTGAGATCACACAGATTGTTCAGCAGTTTGCTAGCTGTGATCTTCATCTTTATGTTCAAGCCTGTAGATCAGAATTTTAGACTGTAAATTATAAATAATTGCAGATTTAATTTTATAAGTATTTTTATCTTTTGACTTTTCACAGATTTGAAAAAAATCAAAGTTTGGAAAATTGAATTGGAAATCGAGTTAGAGTTGACCAATTTTTGATACATTTATTGATTAATTCTTTTTTTTTTTTTTTTTTTTTTTTTTTTTTTTGAGACAGGATCACGCTATGCAGCTCAGGCTGGCCTTGAGCTCACTTTGTAGCCCAGGCTGGTCTTGAATTGGCAACGATCCTCCTGCCTCAGCCTCCCGAGTGCTGAGATTACAGGCATGAGCCACCATGCCCGGCTCTATTGATTAATTCTTTAAAATATTAATTTGTTTGAAACTGTTTTCTTGTCTGTGCTTCCTTTTGTCTCATTTCTATTTGTAGTGACAGTGACTTATTGTGGATACTTTTCTTAAGTAAAATGTATGTTACAAATATTGTATTTTCATCTGTCACATAAAAATTTAATTCCTGACAACTTTTATCATTGAAATATTAAATTTTTCTGCATTCCATGCAGTGTTCACACTTCTAATGACGTTAGTGTATTTTAAGTGTTTAGAATCATTTTAATCTGGGTGAAACACACATCACCATTTCACAATTCCTTTCTCATTCTATTTTACCTTGGGGTTTTCTCTGTCATGGCGCCTGTTACGGTTTAAACATGAAAAGCCTCCCAGAGACTCACACGTGGCGCATGTTTCTCCTTTCAAAACTGATGACGTTAGGAAAGTAAATGAGCAACAAATGAAAATTGTTGGAATACTTCCCTTTTTATATTTAACTGATGCTTTTCTCTTTTAACTGTTTTCTAACTTTTTACCTTTTATTACTTTAAAAGTCAAAAAAAGTTTTAAAATGTAGTTTCTATGTGCCCCCATTAAACTCCTTTCACTAGTACCTAATTGTATGGTTATAGTAATTTAAACTGATATTAAATATTAACAACTATTAGCTCATATAGGAAACATCCCTATCTTAACATTTTTCACCTTTATTGCTTTTCTAGGTGTTTTTATGAACATTTATCAAATATGCATATTTGAACGACCATCACCACAACCCGAATACAGAACTGTTCTGTTCTGATTGACAAGTTCCTTTAGACAAACTCATAGCAGTCAGTGACTTTCCCACCTAACACCTGCTAGGAAATGGTGTCTTCTCTGTTCCCATGGTATTGCACACTGAGAGTGCTGTAAGAATAGAACTATGCAGTATGTAGTCCTTTGGGTTGGACATGTTTCATTCAGCCTAATGTCTTTAGGTTCCATCCAATTTGAGACTCAACAAGTATTGAAACCTTTATCAATAGTTCATTTCTTGTTACTGTTAAATGGTATTTCATGGTATGAACGTAACACAGTTTGCCTATTTATTCACCTATTGAAAGACATAAATTGTTTCCAGTGTAACATTATTACAACCGAAACAGCTATAAATGTTCATGCGCGGGTTTTTCTATGAACATAAATTGTTCTTCATTCAGAAAAAATACCCAGGCAGCAGTTACAATGCTTGCAGCAAGCCTAAGTCTCATTTCCTTAGATGATGCTTCCTAAGTGGTAGTGATTTTTTATTATCTTTCCATCAGCAGTGAGTAATCTAGCTGTTTACTCTCATCACTGACATTTAGCACTGTCAGTATTCCTTTGCTTTAGCCCTTCTAATACTCGTACATATGCAAATAGTTCATCACTGTACTTTAATTTGTATTCTTTAATGACTAGTACCATTGAAGATCTTCAGTGTTTATTTTTGTATCAACCTATTCTCTTCTGGGAAATGTTTTTTCAAGTTTCTTGCCCAACTTGTTATTTGATTGGTCTTCTCAGTATTGAATTTAGAGCCTTCTTATATATTCTGAATAAAATGTGCCTTGCTGGATATGTGGTTTGCAAATACTTTTTCCCCATCTATGGCTTATTTTTCATTTGCTGCTTGGGTCAGTTACACAGAAACAGAAAAGTGATTTTCATATAGTGTAATGCATTCTTTTTTCTTTCATAGAGTGCATTTATGGAGGCATTCGTAAGAAGTCTTCAATGCTAAATCACAAACATTGTCTCTGTGCTTACTTTTAAAAAATAAATTGTCTCCTTTCAATAGGTGGATAATATTTACAGCATTGTGATGTCTGTGAAACTGTGGTTATTTCTAAGCATATTTTAGAGCAATACATCATGAAGGAGTAGAAACCTAATTGAAATCAAAATAAAGGTGAGGTTTATTCTGTTTTGCCAAAAAATAAAAATTTCTGTTTAAACTTGATAATCCTGTATTTCTCTATGCAACTTGTGAATGTAGAGCTTAAATGATTGTTTAGTCAACAATGTGTATGCAATCTGGTGACTTATATAATTTAAAAGTTGTGGGCAAATAAATGAATGCACCTCAAGATACAATTACAATGTGTTCTATTTAAAAATTTCTATTTTAATGTAATTACAGATTTGTCTCTACATATTTAAGTTATATTTTGTTCTAAGAAAAGTTTAAAATGCAGTGAAGAGTATATATGATTTTCTTATCAAATGGGATTAAAATCTTAAGTGAGAATGTTCTTGTGATTTAAATATTGTCAATTAACAAAATTGTCAATTAATATTCTGACTAGAATTAATAAAATTACTACCAAAATTACTTAAAATTTGCTTTCATGTATTTTTTTCATTTGAACTGTGATTTAATTTGATTATATAGCTTATCCTTTAATGCTTTAAAATTTCAGTGGTAAGGGATAAAAAATGAGAAAAAAATTATTAAGCACCTACTATGCAAAAGAAATAAAGCTGTTTCTAAGCTTCTTCTTTATGAGTACCATAATCACATTTAATCTTCCAAACAACATAAGAGGTTTTACTCACTTTTTAAAGTGAGGTGATTAGTTAATTAATTGCTAACGTGTTAGTAAGTAGCATTATCAATGTTTTAAATGAATTTTGAATTATTCATGGATAATTTTGTTTAATATGTTAGATTATTTAAAAATATAGTTGAGGAAATAGAATGAAATACCTCCAAATGTTCTAGATGATTAAAGAAAACAAGGTTAGATTTTTTTTAGTATAGATAATTTTGTTCTACTTTAATTGCTGACAAAAACTATTGTCAATTGAGAAGCCGTGTTTCGTTATATTACAGTGACTTTTATAAATATATAAAGGCAACACAATAAAATAGGCAATAATTTTAGTATCTAATCACAAAATAAACTATAAACTAAATAAGCAAATGATATTTATTTAACTTTTTTGGTCATTAATAGAATAAAAACTAAAACTACAATAAGATAATTCTATTCGCTTTCTGGAAAAGTTTAAATTAGAAAGACTGACAGAACACAGTATTGAGATGGGAAACAAGAGCTCTACTCAGCTTGGAACTTTATTAATTGAAAAAATAACTTGGTAGACTTTTGCAGAATCTACTATACATGAAAGAGCATGGAAGAGCAATTCCACTTCTAAATGAAAAATATATTTTTCATAATATGAAACTGTGTAATATCCCCGTAACTGGAAAATCGGCTAAGTGTGGCATGTTCATACAATGACATACATCTAGAAAATGAAGAGGTGTCAATTACTGATATATCAAAGGGCATGGATGAGTTTCTAAAATTGTTGTTGAGTAATAAATGCCAGAGGAAGAGCAACACATGCTCTGTTGTTCAATGGATTAGAAACAAAGATATAAGTCAAGTTTTTGTGTCACAATAAAAATTGATGTTTGCCTAAAGCCAGAGTGAAACAGGAATTGGCTGTATGGAACCATGTGAAAATTTGTGGGAAAGACCAAAGTATTCAACATCATGGTGTGGCAGCTCATTAAATAATAGATGCATTTTATTTAATAAATATTGAAAAATTAATCCTTAATAAAATTGATTTAAAATCGTGCTAATAGATGAAATCTTTAAATTTGAAGTAGTATAACAGTTAATTGGAAGGACAGTATATGATGATATAAATAAGGAAAAAGATAACTCTTAAATTTATGCTCAAACTAATAAAGGCAGGATTAAAAACAGAAGAAAATGCTATTACCTCCACCCAAGTTACGTTCGAGTTTTCCTCCGAGAATAAAGATAAATAAAATGCACAAAAACAATGAAAGGGAAGCTGGAATATGCAGCAATCAGAGAAATCTGACCTTCACTGTAAATACTATGGCTTCTCTACTAAGAGACTTGAAGTAAGTGTGCTGGAACTATAATAAAAAAAAATTATAAAAAACGTTCTGGAAATTCAGATTTTGACATTTACGGTATGTGAATATTTGAAAAATAACCTCTCAGATCTATTCAGCTTTCAGAAATTAAATGGAAACAGAAAAGTAAAAAAATGAGGTTTCATAGATCATGTCACAGAGTTCCTGTAGTGATTAGATTACATCTGTGAGTCTGCTGGCATAGGGCCTGAAGTTGTTTTGTTCTAAGGTTATAGAAAATAAGAATTGTTTTGCTTCACTGATGAATAAATATCCTGTTAATTAGGATTAAAGTTTTTAGATTATACTAAGAAAATAAAATGGAATAATTGAAAAATTACATTTTTATTAACATTCGTAAGCAACATACTAATAACGTTATTAATCACTACAAAATATCCCAAAATCATCAAATATTTTGTAATAAATATGGCACTATATTGAGGAAAGTTAAAAAAAAACCCTAAGTGCTGTTTAGCAGAACTCATGAAAACTCTGTTGAGGAAATAAAGCTGTTAACAATAGAAAAAAAGACGATCCATGTAATAAACATTTTATGGCTTATACAGAAAGTGGGGGAGCACAAACACAAACCCTCTTCCTAACCACCATCTGAACGCACACCTAATAAAGATCTGTCAAAATGTGAGCAAACTGAATCACAAACTGCATCACATCCCATGGTGGAGCAGTTTTAATCCTAGCATCACATGACTGATCAAAGCATCATACACCTTAGATCCAGGCATCTGCAAGGGATCCCGCCATGAGCAAAGGAGGCTTAGGAGTGATGTTCTGATACAAACCATAACACATATACTGCCTATTTCAATTCATGATTCAAAAACATGCTTATATATGATTTCTCTGCTTATATGTGATTATTTCTGTATTGTGCTTAATCATAAAATATTTTTGAGTTACTGTAGTTGTTGTCATTACCTTCTAAATGATATATCTTTCCATTTCACCAAAAGTGAGTAAATTATATCACACTTTTCACAACACTGTATTATTGATAGTATTATATATTCTGTGGTTTAAATGAGCATCTCTTTGTCCATTACTTATATAAAACATAAGTCTCACATTACTTCCAGGAACAAATTTTAGAGATTTTTTAGAAAATCTTTTGTATATTGTAAACAGTAAAATCATTTCTTGTATGCTATAATTTGGGTTTTTTGTAGGACATTTTATTATAAAAATATTATTTTGGGAACAATAATAAATCCTGACTTACTATATTTACTTTTCTGTAACATGCTTCAGTGACACTATTCTTCTTATGACTTTTTAGTTTTTCTTTTGGCTTAAAATATTCAAAAATTTAAAAATAAGGAGTTACTCTTTTTAAATATGTTTTCCTATGTGTTAGGAACTTAGCAGTGAATGAAAAGAGGGTTTTTGTGCTCAACTATTTACATACTATGGTAGACAAGTACTGGAACCTCAAACTTGCCAAAGTACTAATCCAAGGAACCTACAAAACTGTTGAATTATATACAAATGTATTCTATATACTGCTAGCTACATTCACAGGTAATCTGTGCTTTGAGAAAGCTGGTACATATCTGGTAGTTGTTTGTTTTACACATCTTTATAAAGAGGAAATGGCTTTCCAGGACAGTAAGATGAATTGAGCTTTCTGAAAATAAAGGAAATGAAATTTAAGTATGAAGTCTAAAGTTGAAAGTCAGGATTTCATTCAGCCCTATGAAACAAAATGTATGTTGGTGAGATGTCAGGACAAGGGTATGCTAAATAACTGTGGCATTACACTTTTTTTCAGTCAGTATGTTACCCACCATACAAAATAACACCCAGCCACCAGTCTGGTTACCATGTCTTCTCACGTCCCTCTACCTGAAATAACAGCTAGTCTGAGGCCCTGAGTCACGCACCCCATGAGGAGAACAATCCAGTCTTGTACTTGTATTATACTGTGGTAATATTTACTTGGATTATACCACAGATAATACAAGTAAATACATTTCCTACATTTAAAATTTTTACATGTACAATTACCTAGAATCATAGAAAAATTGATACAAGTTAAACCAACATAGTTTCCCGATAAGGTTCAAGGTCAAAGTATCCTTGAACTCACTGTGCAGCCCAGGTTAACCCTGAATTCTATGCAATTCTCTTTCCTCAGGCTTTCAAGTGCCCAGATTACAGGTTTGTGACACCACGTCCACCTAATATGCATTTTTCTACTCTATTCAAATGACTGATTTTCTGGAAGCATTTAATTTTTACTGCCAATATGCCAGTATTATTTTTGTATGATTGATCTGACATTATAAAAATGAACTAAGATTTATTAAATCACTTATAAATATTGAGTAACTGATCTCCTGTTACATATAATAGTTTTCTAGTGATGGAGTGTCATCAAAGATAATGAGAATATAAATGAAAAACTAGTTGTAGTAGTTTAGATCTAATGGGCCTCAAAATCTCATGTTTGAAAGTGGGACTTGGTCAGGAGGGACAAAAGAAAGATGGATTCTCCTCCCCATTCCCTTTCACTATGCTGTTCCTGCTTTTAAATCTTATGGTCATAGACTGAGCCTAATGAAATTGTGAGCCAAATAAATCTGTCTTCCTTTAAGCCTGAGTACTGGATATTATGTCTCAGCAAGGCAACAGTAATTATTATAGAAATTGGTGACCAGACTGATTCAGAAATCTTTAGAAATCCTTCATGGGAGGAGTTTGGTAGTTTGGAGATTCTGGTTAGAGAAAGAAAGTTAGAATATTATAAGCAGTGCAAGCAGAGGTTGATGAGTGATTTTGATCAGAATTTCACAGGTTAAAAAGCAAAAAAAAAAAAAAAATGCAAATAGACAAAACTAGGTTCATAAGGTTTCATTTGGGAATAAAAACTCTATTGGAAACTGGACTAGAGGCCATGCATGTTACATTTTGCCAAAGAGCTTGTCTATATTTTTATGAGATCCTATGACTCTGACTGAGGCTGAATTTAAAAATGGTGCAATATTGATCTTGGCAGAGGAAATACTAATACACCCAATATTCATAGTGTTGTATGAGTACTTATGACTGTTTTTAGCAATATATACTACAAAAATCAAGAGAGAAACATAGAGTTGAATGATTTGAAAATTTTTCTGCCTGACCAGAACAAAAGTGCTTGTGAATTATTGCTGAGAAGATTAAAATTAAAAAAGAAGCCTACTACTTTGCATCAGGACAATAGAAAGGATGTTTTGAAGGCATTTCTGAAATTAGCAAAGCCCCAACCTTCACAGTCGCAAGGCTGAAACTTGCATGGTTTTCATTTGCTAGAGAGTCCCTGGTATGCTTGCTCAAGAACGACCTCCAAGGAAGTTATCTCCCTGATAGTCATTTTTTCATTGTGTGCAGTACCCAGGCACTTGGTGACCACTGCAGTTGTGATTTAGATGGGCCAGGCTATTGCTTAAGCTGGCAGATAACCTTAGTGTCATTCCTATGGTGCTGGTTTTTTGGGCCTGTGAAATGCCAGAGTTGTGGCTTAGTGAGGACTTCCACCCAGATTTCACAGGAAAGTTTAGGAGATCAGGCAAGGTGTCTGCAAACAGGTAGAGAGGGAATGCAAAAGTGCAATGGAGACCTCTGGAAGTTGGAGAGGCCAGAAAGAGGGAATGTCTGCTAAGTAATAACTACAGACAGTAAATAAAGCCAATCCAACAGAGTCTATGGGGCCCACAACTGGCAAGGCGCAAGGTGTGAACCGCCAAAACACTTTCACCATCTGCCCCTGGTGATAGACATGGGATTATAGAAGTTAATGCTTGTCCTGTAGTGTTTTGGCCATATTCCTTTCTATGCCTCTATTCCTCCCCTGGGTGATGAAAATGTTTACTAGGTGTCATTATATGTTGGAAGCATTTAATATGCCTTTTGTTTTTCACATGGACTCACAACTAAGATTTTGCCTTGAGTCTTAGAGCTGATTTTGGACTTTGACTTCTCAGCAGTGCTAGAGTTTTAAGGTCTCACCTACCCTGAGAGTTGGAATAAATGTATTCTTCATAATGAGATGGATGTGAGCCTTTTTGAAGGCAGGGATAGAATAGTTTAGAATTAAATTTCTCACAAAAGTCTGTAGTGCAGAGGTAGGGCCTGGTCAGAAAAGTCAGGTCACTGGAGGCATGACCTGGAAGGATGTATTCTTGTCCCCAGCTCCTCCCTTCTTCTCTGCTTCCTGGCCACCATGACATGAGCAGCTTTGCTCCACCATACACTCTCATTATACTATTTCCATCTTGTAGCCGGCAGATTATTGTCATGGCTATTGAGCCACATTATCATGTCTTTATGTCATGAGTATTGCATATTTTGTTCCAGCAATGGCAATGGATTAAGATACCAGCATACCAATTTTTTCTTCCTAGGTATCTATGTTCAATCAGTCAGTTTTCAATACTTCTAGAAAAATAATACTATAAAAGTGCCTTTGGCATTTTAGAATATTCTGGTCCCAGAGTATGAGAACTGTCCCAAAAGTGCAGTGAAATCACACACACACACACACACACACACACAGCAGATAGTGTCAAGATTGCACAAATACTTTTACTGGAAACTTCCTAGAGAAAGCATGGTCCTGGTGGCAGGAAGACCAGGTAGACACCCATGTTTTGCTCAGACCAGGAGAATTGTAAAATGACTTCATCATAGCTGGGATTTATCTAAAGCTAATATCAAGGAGGTAAAGCACATTGCTGAAGCCGTGATCTGGGCTGGTAAAATGCCACATACCACACCACTGGCTTTGCTTATTCATGATACATGGAGAAACTATGAAGAAGGAAAAAGCTAAAGGAAGACAATAGTCGCTACAAAGTAAGATGACTGATGTCATAACTGGTTCTTACAATCTCATATCCCCTCCCCGCCTTTATTGATATGCCCTGAACCTGTGAGAGATTTTCCCATTATATGTGTAGTGTGCTACCAGACCATTAGTCTTACTTGTAACTAGAATGTACAGTAATAGTAGAGGCAAATAAGTGAAAAAGGGAGAATAATTATGAAAGTGATTATAATAATCAACTGTTCCCACTAGGAGCTCCAAAAAAACAAACCAACAACATAGTGTTCCTCCAAAAATGGTAAAAGGGCATTAGACCAAAATAAATATAGGCATTGAGTATGTGAAAATGTGGTCAACATCTCCAATTATTAGAGAAATACAAACTTTAACTATGATGAGATATTACTTCATTCTTTTAGCAATGGCTATTACCAAAATGGCAAGAAATAACCAGTGCTGGTTAGGACATGAAGTCCTCCACCTTGATGAGAATGTGAATTGGTACTACCATTGTGCAAAATAGTATGGAGAGTCCTCAGACATACATGTATCATATGATCTTATCATCCCAGATCTGAATATTCACAAAGGGAAATGAAATCAATATGACAAGGACCCATATATACACCCGTGTTTACTGCTAAAATATTTACAATAGCTGATTGATGGAAACAACTTAAGTGCCATCAGCTAACAAATGGACAAAGACGACATAATGCAATACTATTTAGCCATAAAAGTACTGATCTCATCATTTTAAGTAACATGGCCTGAACTAGAAATTGTTGTGCTAAGTGAAATAATCCAAACTGGGAAAGACAAGTACCATCTACAGAATCTTAAAATAGTTGATCTCATAGAAGTTTAAGACTGTGATTATTTGCATAGGCTGGGAAAAGAAGGAGAAAGACAGGTATACTGAAGAGATCATCAATGTATATTTATGGTTGCATAGAAATAAGAAGGTCTATTTTGCTGTTTTATCATAGGATGAGTATAGGTAACACTGCATTTCTCAACTTCAGTTCTCAAAGAGGAGATTTTTGAATGTTTTCAGCACTGAACAATGACTAAATTTTTAAGACACAGACATTTAAATTGATTTGAATGTCACATAATGTATACATGTATGGCACTAGTGCACAGTATTTCTTTAATATGTGCATCTTTATGTGAACATTTATATTAATACTTAACTTATTTTTATAATTTGTGTATGTATCTCCCTCACTAGGCTGATAACTGAGTGAATAGAAAGGTTGCATTTTATGGCTGTATTTCTGGAGTTTAGTGCAGTATATGACCCTATGAGGTCTGGAGTAAATGATTGTTGGGTAAAAAATAAAAAGATGTTTTCATTAAATAGACTATGATATCCAGACTATGTTCTTCATATGTTTCCTGCTCCACAAAAGTGTTACACGATATTATTGAGAATATATTAACTGAAAGTATTTGTTACAATTTGACAGAGAAATCTTAAATCTGACAAATTTAATAATTTAAAAATATGACTGAGTGAATGTTTTTATGATTATTTCTCTCGATATTTACTTTATTGTATTTTTAAGCATCAGTCTACAAGAGATTAAAAGTTGTTTTGAAAAAATCAAAATTTATATTTTACCATGACTGAGAATTTGATAGCAGTAGTAGCTATTACATATATTCGTCATGCCTAATCTACATAAAGCTACTTACAACTGTATGATTAGATAAGGGCTCATTTAAAATTCAACCTCAGTAAAAAAATATCTCCGGGGAGGGAATACAAAAGAAAAGATTTTAAAATGTGATAAATACTAAAAATCTGTAACTTCAACTTTATGAAACAACAATCCTATTAAAAATTGTAAAATGTGATTGCTTTGTCCTGTGAATGCATAGTAAAGTAATTCCCTCTCTGTTTGAGCAGCCTGAGCACATCTATGTGATTTAAGATTCCACCAGAGGACTCTTAGTAGTTGTTTCTAAGTGATTGGAGTTGGCCCAGGAGATAGGTACTATTTTGACACAGGGGGAATTTTGACATGGTATTGCAACTTGAGCTCCACTGATACATGAGGCCAGATCATTCTGTACTACGGGTGCCAATCAGTGGATTGTACAACATTTAGCATCCTTTAGCTGATGATAGAATCCTTCCCCAAATACAAGCCATTCATCACAGTTAAAAACATCTCCATACATGGTCAAATGTCTCTCAGCAGATAAAACTATCTGTGAGAATTATTTGTGATTATTTGGTGCAGTACACACTTCTGGTAAAAGGTGTGAAAACTTTGTATCCATAGGATTTACTTTGTGGGGGATATATTATTTTTGTTGCATTTTTATATTTTAAATACAAATAGTGATTGTAGTTGGCACAGTGCAAACTATATGGTAGAAAAAAAGAGATAAATTGGATTACAACTAATCGCAATTCACTATGACCAAGATTAAGCAACTTGAATTCTGACATGTCTAGATTTTATCTTTAATGCAGACATATTGAAGTACTGAAATTTCAGGCTTTTAGGTTTTGTCAAGAAATGTGTAGTTTTAAATCTCCTATAATATTTGTCATCTAGTGTATTAAGCTGTCCTTGGGCCGATAATAATGTCTAAAGAAATATATCCTCCTTAAAATGTAAAATTTCCTATCTAATCTCTAAGAACATTTCATTTTGGGAAACTAGGAAAGTAACCTAAATGTCATTGACATTATATCATACAATTCGTATTTTTTTTCCTTTTATTTAGAGACAGGGTTTCACAAGGTAGTTCATGTTGGTGTTACACTCATTATGTAGCCTAGGCTGACCTTGAAAACTCAGTGATTCTCCAGCTCCAGTCTCCCAAGAGCTGACATTACAGACGTGTGTCACCACGCTAGGTTTATACAATACTAAATAGGAAGTACTGTGATAGTTTCAGATAAAGAGCCATCATTTGCATAGGTTTTTAATCTAAATTATGCTGTGTCTTGCTAATTTTATAAAAAGTAACAGCAGTGACACTGATAGTGTTCATTTTGGGGACAGACATTATTTGGCCACCAGTATTCTATGACCTGAAAAATGGTTTATGAACACATTGGGTTTAGTCATTTAATGCATTTTGCCTAAGATTGCAAGGAATGTCAAAGACTGTATAGGTTTCTGATCCAATAATTGCATTCTAAACTCAGCATAAAATCAAATGACATTTGCATAATTTTCTTTCAAATTAAGAAAAAAATTGTAAATATTTTTAAAATGTTACCTAAGAAAATGTTCTTAAGTAATTATTATTCATAACATATTCTTAATTTCTAATTCTTTAAGTCTTTCTTTACTTCAATTGCTTATGTATGTCTATGTGGATGTGACATAATCTTAATTTTATAATGGGTTGGACTGAGTTTTCTTTCTCCCATTATTAATGTGCGGACATCACTTGAATATGAGAATGTGGGATAAATGTTTGTACCTTTGTTCACATTACCTATAGAGGCAATGTGAGCACATATACACATACCTACACACAGAAGTGAATTTTATTTTTATCTAAAATAAGCAAGAGTTTAGGCTACAACCACTGCCACCTTGCCCACTGATATATATTGTGACATGGAGTGGAGAGGAAAAACCATTTCATCTCATGGATCTGATATAATAAGTAAAACACATCCGGCTGAAGTCCAGAAAGCATTGATTCTCCTCTATAGAAGAATCTGATACTAGAAATTGTTTTCACCTAGAATGATCTGCCAATGAAGCAACCTTATCCAACAACAAGCGTACATATGCAAGATGAGGTCTTTGTGTTTAGTATCACCTAAGAATAACAACGAAGATCTTGGCATTTAACTTCTTGCTACTACTGTTTCCTCAGGAATTTTCTTTGCTCATGTCATCGGAAGCTTTTGAACTGAGGTTGATAAAATTGTCATGTCCTGTCAAACATTGTTGGGGGGCATGCCATGCCTCACAGTGTCATGCTCACAAATGAGTGGGAAACATGAACAATGTGAGACTTTTATTCCTTCAACTAGACTTAAAGGAGACTATTTAAGGAAACCAACAAAAACTGTAGACTAGCTTACACTTCTAAACATTTCACGTGGTCATATTTACTAATTCACAGTGAATCTTGTGGTACACTGGAGAAGGATAATAGGCTTTGTTGGAAAATGGATGGGACATGTAGTGAGATGTTCCAAAGTCCAAATCCTTTCTGACCATACAATGCTTATGAGTTTAGAAATATTACTACACATGTCTAAACATCAGAATTCTCTTTCACAAAATGAAGCCAAAAAACAGAACTTCAAGAATTTGATGAAGATGAAACTAAAACTGTGTGTGAGACACCACTCTATAAACTCTATAATACCTTCCTAGTATTCAATAGTTCTAACACAATATGCAATGAAACCTATACCAAAGTGAATCGATTTGCTTTGGAAAGGATGATAGACATTAATATTCACAAACGTAGTTAAGAACTTGAAGAAAGCTTTCAAATTTTTGTAGTGGATTTAGTGTCAGTAAGAGAGAAAATCTGTTTTATGTTAGACTGTTATAGTTTGTGTCTGGATATCCCCCCAAAGCCTCATGCAGTCATGGACATAGGCTTCTAGAGTTTGTTAACAATTCATGGTCCAATGCTGTGAGTGCTACAACCAAGTGGGTGTGGCCCCCATGCAATATAAGGGACAGAAAAAGTATTCTTTGGTACTCTTCTCTTTTGGCCCTTGTTGCTTTTTCTGTCTTCCTCTGCCAAAAATGCTGCCCCTCTGCCATGCCACCCTGCCTTGGATCCAGCTGATAACTGTCTAAAGCTTCCACAAACTGAGCTAACTAAACCTTTCCTCCTTTAAATTTGAGTGTTAGATATTTTGTCTCAGCAATGAGAGAAAAGCAATCAATATATAGACATAAATGAAAGGTGCTATCTCATTTATTTTCTAATTTATATTCATGGATACCATTGTGAAATAAGAACAATATGGTGTATTTTATAGGTGGACTAAAACTGACCTGAATAAATTAAACAATTTTCTTAAATTTACTGTGATAGTAAGAAGTGCAAAATTAACCTTTTCCTCTGTAGTTACCCTTCACCTTAAACCTTAAAATATACCAGTTTTTAATTTTTGTTTCACTAAACAGAATTTATAAAAGTGGAACACAATACACATACCCACACTACCATTTCAGTTACAATTCATCCTCCCTAAAACTGATGATTTTCAAAATCCTTACTTTCTAAAAATATCCGTCCTCAGACTCATCAGAGTAAAATCAATTTTAAACAAATCAGAAAAATAATTTGAAACTGACAATTGCTTTTGATTACTGTTGTGGTGCCTATAAAGGTCAATGAAGTACAAACAAAGACACTCATTTGGAAGGACATAATGCCCCGAACAAACTCTAAGATCTTGATGGGAATGAAGATAGCACTGGGAATCAAGAGAATCAATTAAAAATCAAGCTGAGTTATTTTAAACTGAAAACAATAAACAGCCCCTGACCTTCATGGCTATATGAATAAATTATATAATAATTCACTTTAATAACTCATTACAGAAATGAATATATATACATCAGAGTGAATCTTCTGTAAATGCTCACACTGGAGGATTTTAAGGGCTTATGCACTATTATTCAAATGTTTTAGTCTGTGCAGGTTCCAGCTTATTCTATTCTCTTTTTAAGTATGATTTCATAATTATATTCTATATGTTTATTAAATTCAATATATTTTCAAGTGCTTGTTTCTAATTTATAGGAAATTAAATATCAAGAGTGCATTTTAAGGGCTGGAAATACAACTCGAGGTAGTGAGTTTGATCCCTGGCACACACACACACACAAAAAAAAGAGCACATTTTTAAAAATAAGCCTTATTTTATGACCTCTTACGTAAGTCCTTTGAGAATATCTCATTAATTTTATGTTCAGGTTCTCTGGGGCTATGAAAAATGAATGCTGTTACTAGATTTTCTTTTTGCTATTTTTTTCTGGTGACATCCAGGAGAACATTTTAAGACCAAATTCTGTTCATCTTCTGAACCACAATATGAAAACAATCCATACAGATGTCTGTTATGACTAAGGTTAAACCTGCTTTTCAATCATAGTTTTGATCTGTTTAAAATTAACTCTTTTTAGTCACTAGAAAATATATTTTATTTATAGTTATTGCTTATTTTTAGTGGCCAGACTAGAAATTCTGAACCAAAAGGAGAATTCATTATCTTGGAATTGTGTTCCTCATTTATATCATTAAAATATTCTCTAGTCAGCAATGTGTATGTGCATGTAATCAAAAGTATCCTTTCTGAAATTGCAGAAGTAGCTCAGAGTTAGGACACTTCTGTGAGGTCTTGGGTCTATCTGCTGTATTGGAAAGTGTTTTTTATCTACTAAGGTTGATTTCTAGTCAATTGAAATAGAAAACAACATTGACATGTGTCAAACTAGTTGTTATTTACTTCTCATTCAAAAATATTAACTATGATTCTAATTCAGATTTCATACAATTATTACTTTAAACATTTTATTTTGAATAATATTTATAAAATATCATGAAGTCTAGAGTTTGCTCATACCTCACCCCAAGTTTACTCACACAATAGTACATTAGTGTCTGTCACAATTTATGAACCAATATGACACATTACCTACAAAGTCTATGCTATATTCATATTTCCTTTGTTTTTACTTAAAGTTCTTTTCATGTTCCATAAAGCAGTCTATAACACACCATTACATCTTGGTGACATACATTAGCATTATGTCTTTTTAGACACTTCACAGCTGAGATAGCTTTCCAAACTGAGAGGTCCACGGTTGGTTTTGGATATCCTTAACAGTTTTGAGAAATACTGTTTGGGTATTTGTATAAAATACTTTTACTGATATTTTTCCTAAACGTTTATTTAATCATGATCAGATTGAGTTTATGGATTCTGTGACAGAAGATCACAGAGACAAAGTGACATTTCCATTTCATCATATCAACTGATTGATACCATAAAACCTCCCAGCCAAATTCTGTTTACCTCAGTTTATATTACCTAAAGCAACAGGTCAGCTTTCAAAAAACATCTGAAGCATATTGAAAGGCAGAAAAACAGATCCACGCACACACACACACAAAATAAAATGAAACAAAAGTGTGCAGTGTCAAAAGAAGCTGCCACGATAGCAAATAGATGTAACAAAAATGTCAGAATTATAGACAATTTAAAATAATTGCTACTAACACTATTAATGGTTCTAGTGGAAAAGGCAGACAGCTTAAATTAGTTTACAAAACAGCAGACCACATGAAAATACAGCAGAGAGAGAAATATTAACACTGATTCAACGGAAATGCTGTTTATTAGAAGGACTATACCAGAATAAACAATGTCTTTGATTGTCCTCATGATAAGACTGGAGTTGACTAAAGAATCACTGAATTGAAAGAAGATCAACAGAAAACTAACACACTAAGAATCATAAAGAAGAACAAAAAGGAGAAGGAGAGGGAGGCAGTTTTAGAACTCTGGGAAATTTTACAAGTTATGCATAAGCATTTTTATTTTGTTTTATTTTATTTTGTTATAACAAGCTCTCTCCAGGCAATCTTGACTGGGTTTTACTACTCCCTGCATCCACCTCACAAGTAATGAAATGATGGATGAATATGACCAGGCCTAACATTTGAACAATTTTGGAAGATAGACAGAGAGACAGAGAGAGACAGAAAGAGAGAACAGATCAATATTTAAATAATTACAGATAAAATGAAAAGCTTTCTGTGTTACTGACTCAAGAAGTATGTAGAAGACTAAGAAACACCAGAACTGCTATACTTAGGTATATCATCTTGAAACTACAGAAAACCAAAGATCAGAAGACCAGCTTCGAAGAAGGTAGAATCAAGTTAATACAGCAGAGAAATCATAAGATCTATTGGAGGCTTTTTTCAGAAGCCATCCAAGTGGAAAGAAAATGGAATGAAATATTTAAAGTGATAGAAAAGAACAAAACAACCTCAACAATATGAAATTCCGAATTTACCAAAATTATCCTTCAAAAGTGACAAAGAAATATTTAGGGAAAAATTTAGAAAATGCTTAAACAATATACCATCTCTGAAAAAATGTTTGAAGATCTTCATACACAAAATAAATAATAAAAATCAGAAAGTTGACCCCATAAAATAAAAAGTAAACCATTAAGGGAGCCATAAATGAAGACACAACAATATATATTATTTTTCTCGTACTTATGTAAAAAGTAACCATTTAGTAATAACATGGCTGAGTGATGGTAACACAGGAGTAAGTGAAACAAATGTAATAAAGGATCAAGGCAGGGATTTGGGAAAATGCTGTCAGAAGACACATACTACACATGAGATAGCACAGCTATTCAAAAGGTGACACACCTTTAGTGAAAGTTACGTATTAGGCACTCTAGAGAATACACTAAAACTTTTTTTTTTCTTTTTGAAGACAAGATCTCAATATGTAGATCTGGATGACCTTGAACTCCCAAAGTAGCCTGGACTGACCTCAATTTCATGGTAATACTGCAGTCTCAGCCTCTTGCATGCTGGAATTACAGGCACATACTACCATGCCTGACACAACTAAATCTTTTATAAGAAAAAAGTATAATTCATTTGGTGAATGAGAAGATAAAAACTAATCATACAGATGGATAAAAAGTGGACAAAATTCAACCGTATGGTCCATAAAAATCCATTTCTAACATAAGGACTTAACATGTAAAGCAAAGAGATGGGAAGTAAACATCATAAAAAATAAAGCAGAGGTGGCTGACAATGCCCCCCTCCCCAAAAGAAAGAGGAACCAAACATTTTACCCCAAAAGGTAATCAGAGGGCAAGTGAACATGTGGGAAGAGACCCAACATTATTTGGCATTTATGGATTTCAAATTAAAACAATCATATATCCATTCTCTTTTGCAGTTAAATATGGTGTTATTATACAGTCCAAAAATCAAGCTGTTCATTTCAGAAGTAATTAGGAAGTATTGCCACTGAAAACCTGGATTGCATGTATCAAACAGCTTTATTTATGATCACCAAAAATTGAAAATAACCAAAACCAAAGTGTCCTTAAGTTGATGAATAAAAAATAGCCTGTGGTGTACTGATGTAACGAAATATTAAACAATAAAAATGAGCAACTAACCAAAATACAAAATTAAAAAATGAAAATGAATTTAAATACCAAAGAAGCCAATCTTAAAAAGTCACATATAATATGATTCCAATTATAGGGCATTTTGAGACAAGTTATTCATGTTAGGTGAAACAAGAAGGTTGGAATGTGAGGAATTCCCTGTTCAACACTCGTAAAGTTGTGTTTCAGTGGAAAGCAGGCCTTCAGTATGGAAAACTGAATTTATTTCTTAATGATTATTCTTTCAACTCCACTGCTGGAGCCAAAAAACAATCTTAATCATATCTTCACCATGGGGAGTTAGTGAGAATTCTGGAGGTAAAACTCAAAAAAAAAGTGTGGGATCCTGAAAGTATCTTGTTTTCATGATAGTCTACACTCAGCCCTCTGAAATTCATGAAAATTATGGTTTAAGATTCTTTCCAGCGGCTTCTATTACAGGTCTGTGGAGTGAAATGTTTGTGGCTGCCCATTTGCTTATCTCTTTCTCCAGCATTTAAAACTGTGATTCTTTTGTATTGTAAGGTCTGTGATGGGGCTAATAATATTACTGATTTGTATTTTAGGCTTTCTTTCCACTTGTCATTTCCAGGACTAGTAAGTGTCACAATCTCTTAATTCTTAACTCAGTACTGAAAACCACAAGCAATGAATATGATTTCAAAAAGTACAGAAAAATAAATTTCAAAGGATTTTGAATATGGGAAGGATATTTACCAATATATGAAAGACTACTGTTTAGACACAATTTGTATTCAGAAAGGATGAGAAGTAGGACAGAGATGCCAATTTTGGGAAGGTTATTTCACACCTTATTTCATCTTTGATTATTTTCTCACTGATGTGATACAGCAGAGAGTTCAGAAACTTTATAAAACAATGAAGATAATTTGTATGGCAATTTCATACTAAAAATTTAGGTTATTTGTTGGAGAAGATATTTGCTTTGGATTATTTGAAGTGATAGGAGTAATGAAGCAAAAGCAACTATCATCTGAATATTTTATTCACATAAATAAGTATTTTATGAAAAATATGTATTGTTCTAATATGGATGATTGCAAATAGGCTAGAAGCAAACTTTATGCTGTTGACCATCAAGGTAATGAGATAGTGAGAAAACCAAGATCAGTTCTATTTTTGATTTTATGGGAGGTAGTTATAATATTTAATATGGGGTATAAATTCCATTTTAAAATATAAGTTTGGGGTACTAGATTTGAGGGCACAATTATCCCAAAAAATAGCAGGATATAGTACGGTAATCATCCTTAATTTCCTATTAACTTAATTTGAAGCTCTGTATAACTTACACTGTTTTACCATGACTGATCATAATTGAATCTGGTTTGTTAGATCGCTGTTTTGTATTGATAGATTTTATGCAAAGCTGTTATGATTGATAGTATCAAGTCTAAGAGTGTAGGCAACTTCACTGAAGATGACAAGATTCACTAGAATATCCACTCTGGTTTGATTATTACCTGCCTTTGAAGTTTCATGCTGTCTAAAAAGTTTTATCTTTTTACTAATATTGTTATGTACTGCTATATTCAATTATACTGCTATATTCAATTATGCCTGATGATATAGACAATTCTATTGAAGATAATAAGAGACAACACAGTAACCACCATAGAACACCTTGTACTGTGGTTTTATATGACTTTTTGGTTTCATGTCTTTATAGGAATTTGTTTTGTTTTGTCTTGCTAAGTTTTGTTTTTCCCTCTAATACAGAAAGGATAGAAATACATGTAGGGACTCATGCATGCATAGCTGTTCATAGTCTCACTGTTTGAATATCTACTTTGTATACTTTAATTTTGAAACTTGAACAACTATTTCTAAGAGGACAATATGTAATTTATCAACTAGTGATTTCTTACTGTTTATCCTTTTTTTTGAAATTCTGCATTATTTCTACCCTCTTCATGTTGTTTTCTCTTTAAATAAAAAAGAAAAAATACATAAGTTTTGGTTTTACTTTAAAAATGGTAGATGTTTATGAAAAATAAACTTTAATTCTCAATTGCCTTAGCAACAGAATATTTAAAATATTTTGCCAAATAAATATTTCACAAGAAATGTGTAAAATCACACTTTTCAAATTGCATGTGCCTCCAGGCACTGTAATGAACTCCCAGAAAATCAAGAATAATGTAAATTGATGGAAATAGTGATTCTTGACATTTTCATATATTGAAAATATTTCAGCAATTTCAGCATTGGATCATACTATGTATTTTGGTGTTGTCATATCTTTGCACATTTTTTTGTTTTTGCAGTTTTTATGATATAGAACAAGTAGTACCATCAAGGAACTGTACTCAATAGATGGTCCTGCCTCATCTTATTCTAGAATCTGAGATAGTCTAGAATCTGAGAACATTGTAAGAAAACCCAACATGTACATACACTACACTAGGAAGAAATTATGGTTATTTTGAAATGAAATAAGTGTGCAATGGATAAACTCTTATGTATTTCTTTTTTGTCTTATGACATAGTGAAACCATTCCTGAGGCACCTAGAGTGTGAGCAAATAAAAGAGGCTGAGAGCATCTTTCCTAAAAGCATAATTGTTTATTAATTTAAAAATTAAGAATAAAGAAGTAGAAGCAATATTTTAGCAATTTTAAATAGAGTTTGAAAATAGTGGCAAAACTTAATTTTTAACAGTCATGATAAAATCATTTTATACAAATAATTATCCTTGATAAGTTTGAGGAAATTAACTGGGGTTGAAAAGATAATGGAATGAGCATGTTATGATCCTTTCTAACGCTGTTTCTTTTATTTTTGAAACTGTAGGTTAATTTTAAGCGACACAAAGTAGTTTAAAATATTGTCCCATCAGATGATTACTGTAGAAGTTCTCTTCCAAACACAAAGCTACAGAGATTAAACTCAATCCCATAATAAAAATGAACATACAGTGAACATAGGTTTCATATTTTTATACTTTTTTTTTTAATATTTTTGGGTTTTTGAGGCAGGGCCTTGCTATGTAGTTAAGGCTGGCCATGAAATCATTGTGTAGTCAGGCTTGTCTTGAATGCATGGCGATTCTCTACCTCAACTTCTATTCTGCTGGGACTGCAGGCGTGAGCCAACACTCACAGCTCTATTCTCCTAATTTGGATTTAGAAGCAGCCAGCAGTGCTCATATTATTTAGAATTAGGTTGAGTGCTAAAATGTCTTTTATTTGAAGCATTACACTTATAATTGCAAGCATTAGTAAGCTGACAGGTCTAATTACATCTCCAATTATGTGTCTAAAATGTTATTTAGGCTTTCAATGCTTAATTTAATGATTATTTTTAAATTAATACCCCTAAGATTGCTTCTAAAGAAATCATTTTGGAAAAATTCTAACATGCTTTATAAACATATCGGGTAGTCACAGTTTTGCCTTAAAATGAATGAGTCATTCTGGGTTTTAACATTGTAAGAAAATACGTGTAATACAAAATTGACTATTTTTAAAAATGTTGAACCATTTGGTTCAATGGGATTAGGTGTATTTTCATTTTTATGAAATACCACTGCCATTTATCTAGAGCACTTATGGCAGAACTTTTAGAGACCAAGTGCAACTCCAAACCCAGTTATTTATCACAAAGCGCCAACACTGCAATTAAACTAGAACAGCCAGTGCATGGCCGCTGGGCCAATCTGAGGCTACTTGGCTTGCATGTTGGTATAAAGGGCTCTTCATGCCCACTGCGTTATGAGTGCCATAGGTTCCCCCTGCTGATCTACAGAATTGTTGCATCCTAATAAACTAAAAGTGCAATCATTAAATACTGAATTGACATGACTCCTTCTCCTCTCCTAGGCAAACACCATTTTGTGCTCTGTCTTTATGAATCTGACAACCCTAGGTACTTCATTAATTGTTATTATACAGTCAGCATTTATTGTTCTTTCTGGCTTTCTTAAGCTAGTATGCTATTTCTAATGTTCATCCACATTGGAAGACATTATACTTTGAAGGTTCCATATCCCATGCATGTCTCTGTGTTAAAGGTTTGGTCTTCGAGATAGTGCCATTGGGAGGTAATTTAAAAGGTGGATCCGTGTGCAATTCAGTTTTCTATCACTATGACAAAAGACCTGAGACAACTGAAAAAAAAAAAAAGGAATAGCCCTATTTTGGTTCATGGTTTTAGAAACTTGAGTCAATCTTCAACTAGTTTTGTTGCTTTTTGACCAGTGACAAAACAGAACGTCATGGAAGCAGGCTGCGGCAGAGCGAAGCTGTTCACCTCATGATTACAAGGAGGTGAGGGGGAGGGAGAAGACAGGACCAGAGATCCACCGGTGTGCTCACTGTGCCTGAAAGGCACTCCCCTAGTGACCTAAATTTTTTCCATTATGTTTCATCTTTAATAATATGCCACCTTCCAGCAGTGCCTCAGGCTGACCAAACCTTTGGGGACATTTATAGTAACATCTAGTGCCATCAAAAGGAAATTGTGCAATCTCTGTTTCTTTCTCTTCTTGCTTCTCTTTAGATGTCTGATCCTGTGTTTTCACTCTGCCACATTCACATACCATTATTAACCACTTTGCCAAAGGCAGAAAGCATCAAATCCACATGGTAATGGATTGTGAGCCAAAAAAAAAAAAAAAAGTTTACTCTTCATAGAGTTAATTCAGATTACATCACTACAGTAACATGAAATTAATGATCAAATATTAGAAGTTTTCTTTTTGGGTCTGAATAATATTTCATTTATTCACCTAACTATTCATCTACTGATGGGCATTTATAAGCTTTTGACTATTGTGAATAATGTTGCTATAAGATAGGTATACAAATATAAATATTGCTCTGTATTTCTATTACAATGAAAATATATGATATACAGATGTACTTACACAGACATACATATGGTACATATTGTACACACCCACATATATACATATATATACACACATATACACTTATACATATACATACACACTGTGTACATAAGTTATTGGCCACTTTCTTTACTCATCAAAATAAGTCTTTTTAAGTTATATGTATCAGCTAAGTGACAGCATTCATGTTTCCTTGAGCATCATAGCAATATAAAAGCACATTGTCATTCTGAAGCCTGGAGAAACAGACACATCTGCAGCTGGATAATATATATCAGCGATGGCTTGAGAGAGTGTCAAATTTTCAAGTGCCTACATTTGCAAGTTTCCTAACTCAAATTAAGTGTAAGATTTTAAATGTTAGTCCTCATAGAAATACTCAAAAGCATGAAATCAGAGCCCTATGTTTCATGGCTTATTAGTATTAAATCAATATTTGTCAACTACTTAATTCATCAAAAAGGAGCCAAATACCTTAGTTGGCAGAGTAGCTGACATCGTTTGACTTCCTTGTTCCTTGAGTGCCTGCAAATCTCTAAACAGAATACAATCCTGTGTGATTAACAATTCCATAACATGAATATACTGGGACAAAGCACTTCAGGAACCCAATTATATTTGTTTCTTTCTCATTGTTTTACTTACATCTTTTTTGGCTTTTCTTCTAACATATTTTATAAATAGTTGTTTTTTGCCATTCGACTCATGATAACCACAGTAGATGAAATTTGCTACCAATTCTCTGCATTTCTTCTGTATAAGTATGAAGACTATTGCTGGTCCTCTGGACTCTGACTTGCACTGCAATTATGTAGAGGAAAACTGTCCAATTTTTGAAGTATTTTCTTATAAAACAACTACAGGTTCTGCTTTCACATTTGACAATGTTACTTTTGGGGCCACTGATTATGAAAAACCCAAGGGAACTAGAGAAAAGCCCATCTGAGAGGAACAGTGTGCTTATCAGCTCCTGCTGACCTGCCCTATCCAGCTCCAACGATCAACTGTCCTGAATGATTTTATCTCAATCACATGTCCTGTTGAACAGTGTTCCGGGTAACATCACAGAAAGCTCAAAGACCATGAAGCTGATGCAAATTAATCGAAAAACCATAGGTAATGATAAAACACTAGTTTTAGACCAGTAAATCTTGGGCTGATTTGTTATGCAATAATAGAGAAAACACATGCATACGGGTCTCTAAAATTGTCTATTTCTTGTGATAGAATATTTTTCTAGCAATTCTCTCTCTTTTACTCTTCAGCATACTTTCTTTTGCTGATTCAGTAGTATAAATTTTTATAGATAATCACAAATGTGTGTGTTCACACATGCACACCTGAATTTAATTCTTAATAAGAGTACTTTATTCATAAAAACTACATCTTTTGCAATGTATTGTCTCAATCCTAGATTCCATTTTTTGCTTCCACTTTTCTTAAATAACTGAAGTTAAAACCATTTTTTGAAAATGGCTTAAGGAGTATGGATTTGGTAGGAGAGAGAAAAGATGACCAAGTGAAACCTGAAATGTGCCTTTAAAAAGTGACACATTAACAACATTGCAATCTCTCTCAAATACTCCTGAGATTTTCTAAGGGTATAAAAGTAGGAACTTTGAAGTATGGAGAGTGGGAAAATCATCTTTGTTCTGATCTGTTGTTTTTAACACAGAATTTCATTACCTTATTTCAGTAGGGAAAATATTCTTTTCTATTATGTTAAGATCACATTTTTTTTGTTTTCTTTTTAAAACTAGGCCAAAATTTCTTTCATACCTTGTCCACCACACCAATAATTGTTTCTTTGTAGAAAAAGACCGATGTTGTATTTGTCTCTGCCATACTTAAATACTTTTGAAAGGGTCATGGTATGCATGATAAAATTTTATGAATCTAGCTGTTAAATATCAGAAACAATTTTACTCAAAGAAGTGAAAATAATTTAATTTTCCAGTAAGCTCATGTCTATCTTCAGATGAATCATTTTCACACATTTACTATTAACACTGTTGTCAATACATTTTAAGGAGAAGTAATAATAATGCCAATTTTTTCTCACTGAGTTGATACATGAGCAGACAAGGAATATAACTTATTAGAACATCAATAAGAGAGTTTGGGCAGTTTTACAAATATGGGGGGAAAGAAGATAATGCTTACATTTTGGCTAACATTCATCAGTATCTTTTTATGCTTAAGTAAAGGTTAATAGATTTCATGATTTGAATATTACTAAATCATTTTCTGAATTGGACTTTATAAGCTCTAACTGAGTATGCAAAACCTCTGATGGATTTTACCTATGTATGTATATATGTGAATGTGTTTCTTAGGAATATTAATGTTTGGAATTAACATAAAAAATATATCATGAAGGAAACTTGTCATATGGTTCATTTAAAAATAAATGTAGTTCTGAGCTTGCCAACATAATGACATAAAGCACATTCTAGTCTCAAAATCCTTGCCTTTGCAATGGATTTTACAACAGAAAGTGAAGAATTGTAGAGGATTTTCAGTCTAAATGTTTTTGCCAGCAATAGCATTGTCTGTATTTTAAAGAATATCTATGTGTTTGCTTAGTAATCAGCTATAAACCTCCTGCAACTAACTTAAACCTCTTCTCACAGCATCTTTAGCAGACCATTAAAAAAACCTTGTTAGTACTACCGGATATAAATCTCCAGATCTTTTCCAATCATCTAACACAAGTTCTACCAACTGCTTCAAGAATAACTCTGTGTCTATATAGAAAGAGGAATTTGATTTTCGATGATCTGGAGACCAGTTGTAGTGTGACAAATATCTAGTGGTGCAGTGGTTTGTCCTGTGTGAGCAAACAGCAACTTTAACGCCTCCTTTTCCCTCCAGCTTCATTTTCTTTCTTAGTTCCATAGCATTTGTTTCTGCAACAATACCGAGGACAGATTTTGAGAAAATTATGACACACAGTTTCCTATCTCTTTCATAGCATTTTATTAGAATTCATTTGTGTGTGATCATTGAGAGCTTTATTCACAAGAGTGGAGAAAAGTCTCAGCAGTTCTGCTGTCGAGGGACACAAAATTGGAATATTTTCTAACAAGTTATTGTGTGTCTTTCTAATACAATCAGAACTGATCAGTTCTTTTTTATTTCTAATCATCTACTTTCTAGAATTTTCTACCAAACTGCATTTTACATTTATCTTTTTTGCGTATACTGATAGACATGATTATGTGTGGATAACAGAGGGACATATATTCAATAAAAGGCACACTGTATATATATTTAATTTATAGAAAGTTGCAGCTCCTTATTTTATGGAAATGTATTTATCTAATATAATACCATAATGTAAGCAGACATATATCTAATGTTATATAACAATATTCCCTTATACCAAAAAAAAGAAAGAAAAATATTTTCAAAGATATTTCATCATATAGTGAATGAAAATTTAATGAAACACAGATATCTCTTCCTTGTTGTATTTAAGAATTAACTTGAAATAATTTGAATACATTATTACTATTATTCAATAAATAATTTAAATCAAAATTTCTCACCTTGGCTTTTCTTGTCATTGTCATGAAAGCTGAAAGTATGCTATATGCTAAATTCATCCATTGTTTATTGTAGATATTTTTATCTTGAATATAAGGAACATTTGGTGCAATGTTTATTTTCTAAGTAATGTTATCTCTTCATATTACTGTTTCCTGGGAATGGTATAAAGCAAGATTACAAAATCTAATGCAAGTAGAATATTTTGCCAGTGGGTTTTTGAGACCAGGAACGTATCTTTATTTGCAAAGTTTGGCATTTTCCCAAGGCACTCTTTCTAAGGTGATAAGCTGGGTACACCAGGGTGTTTAAAGATAAAATAATGTTCTTTGCAAGTTAAATGAAGATGACCTATTTACAATTTCATTTTTACTTTACCATGGATGGTTTGAAGTTTTTCTAAGTAGAAAACAAGTGAGACATCATCTATTTAATCTTCAGTGTCAAACAATAAAAAGAACACTACCTACAAGCAGTCCTTCTGGGTCTCAGATATAATTTGAAATGTATTAACTTTTGAGAGAAAATAGCAATGTTGTTAGCATCAACAAAAGACATAGCTTTTGCTTTCTAAGTCAAATTCTATAGAAGTTTGAGATATTTTTATTTTAATAACGTGGTTGAAGTTTATGTAGAGCTTTTTATTTGTTTTTGACACCTGCTTTTTTAACACAGACTCCCATATAAATAATTACTATTGTTATTTTTATGTTTAGACAATGCATTGACTTGAGATATTTCCCATAGAATAACCAAGCTCAAAAATAATCTGTATATTTTGTACAATTAAACAATAACATGTAGTACTAAGCAAGTTTTGATTTGTTACCCAATTCACTGATGAAGTTTCTATGTGTAGTTGGAGATACAAGTATTGAGATAGAGTTAATGATAAGCATAGGAATAAATAGGGCTCATTTTAGGAATAACAAATAATCAAAAATACCAAATACGTAGGATTCATTAGAAGTACAATGGTACCTCAGTTCACAAACTTAATTCTTTCTAGGATACTGATCACAAACTCAACTGGATGAGAACCAAACCAAATTTCCCCAGAAGGTTAATGTTTATTCTAACCATTGAGCTTGATTCTTTTCTCACTCAACTTGGTTTGCAACCAGAATTGTGGAAAGAATAATTAAGTTCGTGAATCGAGGTACCCCTTGTATGTATCTCATGGGAGCTTCTTCACAAATATACTTGCCTCTCCCTGAAATTTGACTTGTCCAACTTCTACTAGTATTAGAATTTTATTTTTTATTAAAACATTATTTTAGTATGATATAATATAAAATAACATCACATAATATAAACCATACCCCAGTGTAATGAGTCAGTTAGTGTGAACAAAGCAGAGGTTCACTCCTGTCTTTAATTTGAAAAAAACATGATTTGTGTTTTCTTCTGAGGCAATCAGGGACTTATAAGTTTTTTGTTATTAAAAAAAAAACACAGTACCACTTCACTTAGGCTTAAAGATACCCAAGGAATATATGAAAGTGGGGTAAATCCTGACCTCCATTTTTTATGTCCCCTTCATTATTTCAAAACTTTGAGTCAGCTCTGTATATAGTTGTAGCTCTGTATATATTCATAGTCCTCACTTAGGAAGTGTCTATCCAGATGCTAGCAATACAATATTGATTAGTTAATAATTTATCTGACCTGTCTCATCCTCTATCATCACTGAGGACATCAAGATAAATTATAAGGACGTTGAACTCACAACAGGTGCCTACAAGTATCCAAACCTTGTCTAAAACGTACAGTCATGCTGGACTGCAGTGCAGACTGCCCCAAGCAAAAGCAATAATCTCATGGAGACTGGATTGACCCTCAAGTGATAAGATTCTCTCAGAAGCCCTCTTGGAGAACATCAGGATGAGATGGCGCTCGATGAGACGGTGGCTCACCTGAGTCCTTCATAAAAACAGGGTTCATTTTTTAGTTATTGAGAATGATAGTTCTTTAGTTTGATCACTGTTCTTTCAGTTCTCAAGCTAAAATCCATTCACCATTTTCTTTCTAACCTGCCTAATAAATAAGCCTATATCTCTCATGGATATATGTTTTTCTGCAATGGTACATCAGTGACAAGACTAGGCAGATTGAAGTCCCCCTCTCCTTCCTAACGAGATCGCTTTGAATCCATCTGGAAACATAAATAGTATTATTGATAGATGTGTCTTAATGTCAATCAAGTATATCAGCTCATTTATTTTTATTGACTAATCAATTTTTAAAGACAGATGCATCTAAGTTCAGTCTGTTATATTGATTTAATAAATAAATTTTAAGGATATACAAAATAAATTATCTATCACTCCAAAATTAGTTTTATTCTTCTATATTTCTTTTCTTTGTCTGTAAACATCAAATCAGAAAAGAAAAATTAAAAGAATAAAAATCACTACAGAATTCTGTGGTTTTAAATCTTTTCTCACATACTAATTCATTTATATAGAGAGAAAAATATATATCCCTTTTTGCACAAGTCAAGTGTTTGCTTTCAAGTGTTTAAGTATCATAATAATCTCCCCTGGCTGATATTCCCATGCCCAGGTTAATAGTATCGAATGAAAGTCAGAGATTAGTCAAATATTATTTTGGAACCCTACGTGTGTCTGTTAATCTTTTTATATATTCTACATAGCCAACTATGAAAATATGATTCAAAAGGAAAAATATGTTCAGAATTGGGCTGGGACATATGACTTGGGAAGTCAATTAACATGACAATGTCATTATTTATTTTTTTTAATGCAATTTAAAGCTACATGTAATAGTTCAGTTTCCACTTGACTTTGAACTTTATTTAAACATTCAAATAACATCCTTTCTTTTCACATGAATACTTGTCAATTCAGACTTTTACCTTTTAGCTGTAATCATCTATCACTAGATTTCAGAATTGTATCAAGAAGATTGATATACTGTAGTGTTTTTAAATTTTAAAAAGGTATTAATTCATCAGAATTACAGAGGACTTTATTCCTCTTCTTCCCTGTTCTTTTTATCATGAAAAACTCTGGAGCTTTAGGAATCTGCTAATTACTTGAGTACATTTTCTATTGTCCCTGAAATTACACTTCGAGAGCAGGAGTATTTAAGATTGGCAACTGCTTTTAAGAAAACAAAAACAAATACTAAAAACTGGGGATTATCTTCATGTACACTGCCAGAAAGATTCATATATAAAACCACAATTTTTCCCTTAACAAATTTGGGTGTTTTAGGAGCTCCCAAAACATAAAATTTAGCTGTCTTCTTTTTTGCTATATTGCAGTTAGTGATCAGATCCATTTTTAAATCAGTGAGTTGAAAAAACTCCACAAGCACTATGTGTTGCACTATTAGGTAGGGAAATATTGGACATTTGTCTTTACCAGTGTCTAAAAAAACATTTAGCATCCAAGCAGAAACATCTGAAGTCTCTATAGTTTAAAGCAATGAACATTTATAATAAGAGAGAGAGAAAGCTAACACCTAAAATTAGAAAATCAGACAGATTGTCTCTATTTAAGTATCATTATCTTATCAATGGGTCTTTTGATTTCTGTGTATATGAACAGAACACAAATGCCATATTGTTTCAGTTCCACTTACTGAAAAAATAAATTGACGTTAAAATTACTGTATTTCATAAATATAGCCTTAAAATTAATAGATAGTAGTCTATTTTGAGAAAATACTAGAAGTACTGTGCAAGATATGTAAACTGGATGACTGATGTTGTGTAAACTATTCAAGGGACTCTAGGAATTGGGAAGTTATTTATTTATTTATCACTAGGATTCGAACTCATGACCTTGTGCTTACAAGGCAGGTGCTGTGGCACTGAGCTGTATTATCAGTCCCTGAAAAGTTGCTTTTTAAGAAAATACCTTAAGTAATCTTTGTTGAACAAAGTAGAGAACTTGGAAACAAACTGAAGTACAATATGCACAATGCTAATATGGTAGGTCAGAGAAAATGAGAACATCAAACTTTAATAAGGCAAATATGAGAAAATTGAATAAAGAAATAAAAAGCAATAAATAGAATTTAAAATTTATTAAAATAGCAAAATCTTACATAGAATTATATGGCAGTTAAAGTATTATTTTAACCATGCTTCATGGGTACAAAATAATTTGGATATAGGCAAAGTTCTCTGGAATATAGGCAAATTTTCCTTTGACTATATCTTGTGTATATGCAACAAAATTTACATGTTATAAATTATATGTTTATGTTGTAAATATATAACATACTTGTATGTTATAAATTTATGTTATCTTATATGTGAAATTTTTTCTTGTTTTCTATATACTGAGATACCCATCATTAATGATTTATAATAATTTTATTTTATGTAAGCTACAACATATCTGTAAAGCTACTTTTAGGACAAGATCTCATGAAAATCATGCTAATTCACAGTTGATTTATGTTGATCTAATTTACCTTTTATCAACAACATAGAGGGCTACTTTTAGAAGAAAGTGTGGAAAATGAATAATCAACCAGGAAATAAAAGTTAAAATGTACCTAAGTGTTCTATAAAAATGCATATCACTTGTGCATTCCTGAATGTCTCCACACTGCTTTGGAATAGACTTTGCAAAATGGAGACTGCTACATGTTGCCAACACTGAATATCTTTTAACTTACAATAAATAGCATAGGCTTTCATATCTACACCAACAGTTGCACCTGTAATTTTTTTATTATTTCTGCGTAGAACTTTTTCCTCCCTTATGGCATAATTTATTTGTCTTGCTGCTATCACATATATAGTTAAATTCAGAAGAAAATCAATACAGTTTCTCAAAGGCAATGTAACTTTAGACTTAAAATATATGCAGAAGCATTAAATACATTTAATACTTGCACGGAATAAATATGTTTGGAAAACAAACAGAAATGTGAATTCAAATACCATGATACAAAGAAGTCTGCACATCTTTTCCCAAGTGAAGAAGCCATAGTTAGCAAAAGTTTCTTTTTAAATTTAAAGTCTTTGAAACACTTTTACAGCAAGCAACAGGCATAAAAATGTATATTCAGGATAATAGGCTACATCTCAGTAAAAACAAGTTTTTAGTACTTCAGCAAAAACCATTCACTACTGACCACCCTAACTCAGAATGATGGAAGTTCCACTCTGGGTGTCTGTAGCCAGGACAGGAAGGCTTTTATGCTTCCAAACTCCTACTCTAGGATGTGGAATCTCTATAGTAAAGGTAAACTACTAGATTTTGTAGCAGAATTTGGATCTCAGTAAGATTGCCTAAAATACCAGAAATGCTCTTCCTCATAGAGCAGATCTATTCCAAGAAAAGTATCCTGATAATTCTTGAACTAGCTGACTCAGACGGTTAAATTTTCATGCAAGAATGAAGAGTCAAAAAATTGGAGTGTCTCTCTCCCACTCAGTACCCTGACCATAAAGCAGATTTTCCCTGCTGCAAAAGTATATCACTTTTCCTACTCCTAGTTCTGGGAGCAATGGTTCAGAGCTGCTACCCATACAGAATCTGAACATAAATGCAGAAACTTTTGAATCTCTCCCCTGAAAAACTGACTTTATTTTAAATACAGTATGAGAAAGTTCAAGCATAAGTCATTCTTGACAACAGTGGAAGTTTTGGTAGTCAGTAGTTTTAAAAGATTGGTACCCTCATGTCTTGGTTACTTTTCTCTCATTGCTGGGACAAAATACCTGACAATCAAAATGAAGGAAGGAAAGTTTTATTTAGCTTACAGTTTTTGGAGGTTTCAGTCCATAGTCAGCTGACTCCAAGGCAAGGTGGTATGGCTGAAGGGCAGCCATTCATGGCAGCTGCAAGCAACAAAAGCAAAATGTGCAAAAAGGGAAAAGCACGCCTCCTTCCTTCCCTTGTTTTGTATACCAGCCACCTGCCCCTGGGCGGGTACAGCACTCACACTGCCAATCCCAGCTCTAGACAATGAACCAATCATAAATGCTAGACTCAGCAGCCTACATTATTTCATGAGGCTTTGGGGGGACACCCAGATACAGCCATAACACTTCATGACAGCAGCAAGGTAAACACTAGAACATTTAGCTTAACATATTGAACCACAGAAGACATAGTCAAGATGACAGAAAACATAGTGTGGAGTCAGAATAAACCTCCAATTTGCCCCAAGACCATGCCTATACCGAGAATAGAATTTGACTGAGTAATACTGTAGATGAATTTGTCCTAGGTGAGTGTTAAAAACAAAGCAGTAATCAGCCAGCAACCAGTAGAGCCTAACAATTCAGTGTACCCAGTAGAGGCAGCTAGCTAACAAAAAGTTCATGGGACGAGACAAGCTCTGCTGAGGCTATGCTTAACTTGGAGTTCATTCTCCAGGGCAACAAGGTCTGCTTCAGAGACTGCAGACTGTAGGAGAAATGGACTTCATTCAAATAATCAGCGAAGTAAACCACAAGCCTTGAGTCTAGTCAGGATCCAGAGGTATTAAAATGTTTTAATCAAATTTCCAGTTTTCCACAAAAAAATATAAGGCATGCAAAATCAGTGAAAAGTAACACACACACACACACACACACACACACACACACACACACACACACACCAGGCAATGGAAACTGCCTAAAACAAGATCTAAGTGGTGATCTTATTATACAAGTATATAAAAATACAGAAATGTGGCACACGCCTATAATCCCAGCCTATGAAAGGCTGAGCTAAGAAGATCGCAATTCAAAACCAGCCTGGTCACTTTTGCACTTAGTAAAACTTTAAGTCAAAATAAAAACAATTTAAAGTAGAGAGTGCTGAGGATGTAGCTCTGTGCCAAAGCCCTAGGTTCAATACCTAGTTCAAAAAAATTAAGATTGCGTTTAGGAGACTCAGGAATTGCATGTAAAATTTCTAAAATATAAAATTTCCTGCGGGAAAACAATAGATTTAATGTGGTAGAAGAAGGAATTGGTGAACTTTAAAATTAATTTACAGAGATGTGCTCTGCAGAGAGGAAAATAATGAAGAAAAATAAACAAGGCCTCGAGCAATGCAGCAATATAGGACACCATTAAGTACACTTGACGGATACAAAGACAGGAGCGGGAGAGGAGAAGGAGAGCTTTAAATATAGCTGAATGAATCATGGTTGCAAACATAACCCAGTTTATTGGAAGACTGTATTAAGAACCTCAAACGATAAGTTTATTAAATTCAAATGATTCACACCCAAACCCATCATAGTAAAACTGTTGAATGTCAACTACAAAAAGAACAATTTGGAACTAGCAAGGAAACTTCTCTGTATATACAAGGGAACCTCAATATTATTAAAAACTGAGTTCTATCAGACAAAATCTGATCATGTTCTTTAAATGCATAAAAAAGGAAGAAAGCAAAGAAGGAAGGAGAAAAGGAAGGAGAAAGACAAAATAAGAAAAGAGAAAAGAAAAATGGGAAATGATATACTCTTCAGCTGATAATTGTGACAATTGCATGGCTGAATCCAGTAAGCTGTGCAGTTAGGATGGGTACTTGATTTACAGAACCATGAAAGTGGTTTTAAAAAATAAAGTGAACCATTTTAAAAAATAAAGTGAAACACCAAAATGTATAACTGACAAACAAACATTCAAAATTCTCAACAAAATCAGGGTGTAATTTCTTGTATTTTATTCTTTTCAATCATCAGGCTGGGATTTTTGTCTACTAAAAAAAGAATTTTATTGATTAAAAGTCATACAAAAAAAATGAAAATTAAATAAAAAGAAGTAATTAGGTAATTGATTAGGATATTTTAATATAATATAAAAGTGGTGGGGTTTTTTTTGCTTCACAGATAAAAATTAATATTTGACTGAGGAACCATTTATTCAAAACATATCAAATTAATTATTTGTCTGGATTAACATTGATATTCAATCTATTGCAATTGCTGCTCAAGATCAGTCTACATTCTCTTATAAGATAGAAATAGGCAACAGGTTTATTCTTTATATTGCCTACCTGATGAATGTATTTGTGAAATACTTGATTACAAAAAGTCATTTTACCAAGGATTATTTGTTTCTTCGTCTGTTTTTAGTTTTGACTCTCATCTTGACAGTTTAATGACCCTGTAGTTTCAACAAGTTAAGAGCAGCTATTTGTAAATATTTCCTTTGCTCTGCTCATCTATGTGTCCCTCCAGTTAAACTTCTAACATCTTCAGGACGGTAGCCTGTATATTACACTGTCTTATACTGACATGGATGCCCTGCACATTCTCACATGTACACAAACTTGTACATACACTTACCTAATCAAAAGAAAAAAGGGCAGGATAGAGAAAAGGAAGCATGCTTGAAAATGACGAAAGTTCTAGAAAAGAAGACAGAAAGGAAGGCAGGCAGAAAGAAAAGAAAGGAGACAAAATTTGGTGCTCAATAATACACAATAAAAATACACTGTCCTTGTTTGCTCTGGTTCTGCTTTTATGGAAAATTTAAGAGTTACATCTATTTACTAAATACTAAAAGACACATAATTGTACTGAATCATTCTCACACTTAGGTGTATAGTACTGGTCTAATCAGCTGCCCTGCGGACATGGTACATGAAGTAAAATACCATTTCTTTAATTGCTTGAATCAGGTTAAGGAAGAATTGACTTTGAAGAATTAAATTTAACATGTATTTAAACCATGAAATGAACCCCCAAAGTATCAAGAAGTGCCTATGCATTTTATGGTCATTCAAACAGATCAGTCACAAGTATTTTGCAAAGAATTTCATCAAATAATCATAAAAAATTGCATTTTAACTTCATAAACTAGGAAGCAAATGCACAAAATTGTTAAGTAAATTGGCACAATGAAGCAGTTGGGATTAGATAGACCTGAAATTAGGTATCAGGTTCCAACTGTTTCTGGACTAAATTATTACAAACTTGTTAGCTTGAAATAACAGAAACTTGTTCTCATATGTTTCTGGAGCTCAAAAGTCTAAGGCAAGAGGCTGGCAAAGATATTCCTTTCAGAGGCTTCAGGGGAACATTTCCTTTCTTTCTCTCTTTCTTTCTCTCTTTCTTTCTTTCTTTCTTTCTTTCTTTCTTTCTTTCTTTCTTCCTTTCTTTCTTTCTTTCTTTCTTTCTTTCTTCTTTCTTCCTCTTTTTTCCTGTATTCTTTCGTTTGTGGCCTGGTCCTTGCATAAGTCTCCTTTTAAATCATATTTCCTGTCTGAATTGGATCCTCTTGCCTCCCTCTTGTAAAGACCCTAATGATTATATTGGGCTTATTCATTACTTCAGGATACTGTCCTTCATTTAAAAATCCCTACTTTAATTGCATCTGCCAATTTCATCTCATCGTGTAAAGTAAAATATTAGGACACAGGATTAGGATGCAAGGCCAATGTTCCTACCTCTGTGATACCTTACCCAGGTTGCGGAGTCTCTGTATCCACATTGTAAAGAACTTTTTTAGGATGCTTCACTTATTACAGCCGTGTTGCATAAAACCTTCATAATCATTAGGGGAAATGCATATCTGCTATCTGTCTATGCTCAATATCTTGGCCTTTTGTAAATAAAGGGGTTTGCTTAAATAAACCTTAAAAATACCTATTATAAACTTTTTGATTGTGTTTTAAGCAGACTAAATGGTTCTTCAGTGAATAAATCTTTGATTCTGAAGTCTATTTGAATTCTGGTTCCTACCCACTCTAATGGCTGAATATATGTTAATATTCAAATTAGTCACCTTTTATTCTCAGATGGAGCTCACAAAATAATGTCATTATGAGTTCAATTCCTGGTACAAAAAAAAAATCAACTAATAATCTGATACACAAGAAGTTCTCCTACCTCTGGGAAAATTCTTCCTCTACTTTTTATTTTTTCCTTTTCTTTAAAAAAAGCCTTTACACCTCATTTTATAAATTTTACCTGCCTCTCCTAATCATTTTCCATTATGGATCAAAATAGTCTGCATGGGCCATATATTCCATGGAATACTCTTTTCTTTTATTCACATTTACTCTCCTATTAGTTCCTGTTAAGCTTTGAGGTCCATGTTTGCATACACTCTTCCATGAGATTCAGCATGAACATGGCCAAAGCACCTACATTCTGCCTCCAGATATAGGGTGGAAAAATTTAATAGGGTTTGATGCTTTGGGTGCCCTGAAAGTGTAAAACCAGAGGAAAAATATTCACCATAGAAGTTAACCCCATGAAGATTTTGGAAGTTATACGATGATTATTATGCAAAACATATTTTATAGGAAAAGCTAGGTTTTTTGAGAATTATGAACACTACTCTTTCTCTTTCTCTGTAGTAGAAAACTTTTCAATAAAAATATCTTTGCAATGCTTCTTTATCAGTGTCTACTAAAGCACATAAATATTATTCAACTGAACTATTTATGAGTGGATTTTATTTTAAACTAATTACAATTCAATAAAATTACTTAACACACATAGGAATATAGATGTTTTGGAAATGTAAGATGAAAATAAAAATAGAACATTTTCACACAGGGGTAGATTTTAGAAAAAATACTTTTACCAAGAAATAAAAAATGCTCCTTATCATTTAGATATTTAAAAATCAGTTAATATAAATAGATTAAATAGAAACACTAAAGACACAGTTTGATTACCATATTGATGTTTCCTGCACACTATCAATTTTACTGCAGCTGGGCATTTCATGGTAAAAATGGTAAAATAATTTGTCAGCTGCCAAAGTTTCAGAAATGCAAAATCAAGAATGTTTACTTCATACATAACATTCATTAGGGCAAACATCTTAAGTAACTTTGGGAATAATGTATTTAGCTTTTTATCTTTGTTTTAATAGTGACTAAGCCAAAGATTTTGTGAATTATTTCAAGGTCTAGGGGAAAAAATAGTGAAAGTCTTCAAATGAAAGTACTCTTAAAGGCTGGAGTGATTTTAAATGCAGAAAGTTTATCTTGAGCATACTTAGCTTAAAGATGTGCTCTTTATGTTGAAATAAAAGCAAAATAAGCAAGGCTTCATTTTTTAAAAAATATACACAGGTCCTTCTATGCAAACCAATGTTTCCTGTATATCAGAAACATGTTTTTTTGTTTTGTTTTATTTCTACTATCAGATTCCAAACACAATATAAAATTTTCCAAAATTAGTCTGAATAACTGTGTAAGATGAATGCATTGAATAAAAGGGTTGTTTACAGGATTTAAATATACCTCTCAGTTCACAGTGAATGTGACTTGGTCACTTATATACCCATCAATTCTGCCACAGTTATCTGATTTTTGTAGGAGCCTAAAATGTCTGAAATTTCATCTCGTTAGGATTTGCTGAGTACTTGCCATATTGGTTAAACACATGTTTTATCCAAATTTAAAATAATTTTATATGAAGCTGCCAATCGTTTTTAAATGTTGTCATTATGTAGAGAATAAAATGTAGGTGCAGATCCAATTTTTCAGGGATTTAATGGAAAACTGCTTTCTACATAGAAGCAGACCATTTCAGAACTATAGCTGGATTTCTATAACAAGCATTGCAGGGCTATAGATATTCAGATTCTATCTGATGAATCCTTACAGTTCATATATATCTTTTCCTTATGAAGTTTTAGTACCTATTTGCTGTGTGAATTACAATTCAGAACAGCTAAAGTGACTTGTGCATGACAAGAAAGTTATGTCTTATGAAAAAAAATAGCTTCCTGCCAAGTCTGTTTTTTAAACTAGTCTTCTTTGAATTTAATTTGAGGTATGACAAATTTAAACTGATGTTATTGAAGTCTCTCAAGGCAATTTTAGCATTTTGCTTTGCATTTCTTCCCCTGTACCCTGAATAGAACCTTGCAGCAACATTTCTTAATGAAACTGGATGCAATTTAAGAGAAGATGAATACAATAGAAGAGCTGAAAAAGCAGATATGCTTCTGTAGGCATCATGTCAAATGCAATCAGATTATTGTCACTGATTCAATTTGATAAGGAGAAAAGCTATGGAACCAACTTGTAGCTAGTAACTGAAAAGGTGGCATCTGGTGGCTTCTATTCACTGACAATATTCCCTATTAAAAATAAGCACAAATACCTATCAGAATTTATGTGACTAAAGCCAATGTTTCCTGGAAATTGGGTATTAGTCTGTAGGTCATAGAAACACATATTAGAAATGCAATGTATAAAATACATGTATGTATGATTCACTGACACACATTTATTAATGGGAAAAAAAACAATAAACCAAACCAACAAATGAAATTATAGTCAAAGTTATTCATTCTTCTTTCATAGTCAGATTTAGTAGTTAGTGTTTTTTTGTTTGTTTGTTTGGTTTTAACATTCTCTTATTTGGTTGTCAGCCCAAAGATGTTTTACTTAGGTTTGGTAGAATAATGAGAAAAATTGTTAAATGTATATTCTGCCTTTGCAAATCCATTACCAAATGCCAGTCATAACAATATTCGGAAATATATTTTATATAACAGCAACATATCTAACCAGGTTTCTACATGTACACAATTTAAAATTTTTTAGAAGCCCCTACCGCATCCTTTTCTTTGCAATTGTCTCCAGTTGCTTCTTAGTTTTATTCTCCCCCTCTTTTTTCTCTCTTTACCTTTTTTAAGTTCTCCATGGATACCTTCAAAGAATCCCTTTAGTCATTTTTGTGTTGCTAAAACATTCCCCATTCTTGCATACATTTGAATTCTACATCCTAAGTAACTCCAATCCGTTTGTGGAAAAGGGTTCCTTTATCCTTTCTGAGGATATATGACATTTAGCAATGTGCTCAAAGATCTTGCCAGATTTCTAAAGCCAATTATTAAACTTTTAAAGCTTTTTTGAACCAGATGTTAAATTAATAATAATAGAATTATTATTAATAGAAATTATTAGAAATAGAAATTAATCAAAATTAATATTATTAATAGAAATTATTAGAATTAATAATTCTTATTAATAGAAATTAAATTATAATAAAGTAAATTGTATTCAAACATGGGCAATTTACCTACTCCTTTTTAATGATTTTACTACATGTGCTATTATTTATCCTATTGAGGTAACTCACATATGTGAATAGAAAATGACATACTTCTGTGCATAACTTCTCAACTCCATATTTGATGGTGTCAAGTTCCTGGTGCCAGCTTCAGAGAAAATATTTAATTTCTAAGTGTTTAACAATCAGTTTTCCAAGGAAAAATGACCTGATTTCTAACTTACATCACATAAATATTCCCACTGTGGCCAAATCACTTTGGAAGACTTTTGAAAATTTAGCAGTTTCATCTGGGCAGCAGGTTGGAATTGGCTCCAGAATACTACAATATTTCAATGCCAGAAATAATAAAATTGGGAATTATTATAAATTGGGTTTGTTTTTATTGATTTGTGTGTGTGTCTTTTTTAAATCAATTGGTAGGTATCTGCAAGCATAGCAGAATCTCAGGTCAACTTCTGAGGCCATGATGTGTAGCGTTTCTCCATTTCTGCTTTTGAACCAAAGAGGTCTTCAAATCCTAAGATACCGCTTCATGGTAATATGTGTTTCTATCTGGCATGCAATCCATGTTTTGTATTGTCCTGGAACTAAGAATGTTTTCACATTTTGAAAGGGTTATAAAATAAAACAAAGAAAAATATACGAAGAGACTACACATATCCTACAAATTTTCAATTGTTTACTGTATGATTATTTAAGAAAAATTTTGCAGCTCCTAATCTAAATTCACAGGTGTTATTCCAGAAATTCAAATTTCCAGTGTTTTGTTCTTATATTATTGCCTGAGCTATAACACTTGTACTTTTCGCAAAGATCAATGAGTCTACATGCACAACAGTAGATCAAAATTGTCTCACATTTATTGACCACTATCAGTTAACATGGCTGCACTGGTTATTATAGTTTCAAACTCAGTCTCTATAAAATTCTTAAGTATTCTGTCAATAGTACAAAGGTAGAAATAAACTGAAAATTCAATTTTTAAAGTATTTAGCTCTGTGCTACAAGGTGGATTAGTTTACAAGAAAATGAAAGAATAAAGCGAAAAAAAGCCGTAGAAGGGTCTCATGAAGGAAAATGCTTGCTCTCTTTTCTGCTTTCTAGTGTAACCACTCACTAAATAGATCCCTCTATTTAGCGACAAATTAGCTCAGTTTTAGTGATAAATAGAGATATCTGTTTAGTGATAGGCCTAATGCTGAGTCTAGGCTTTTCAATCAACAATGATAGTAATTTTTTTCAGTATTTTTTTCATGATTTCAAGATAACAAAGTATCTTTCCAAAACCCTTCCTCTGTGATCTAATACGCTGTGAGTCAAATTATTTGCTTCATGAAAAATAGAATGAAGTTGAATGAAATAAAAATTCCTTGGTTTTAGAGATCTAAAATATCAATTTCAATTTATAAAAATGATTATACAATCTATGCATATGCTCATATATATATATATATATATAATGCATTTATGCAAATTTGCCCTTAGTCTTTCAATTTGTCATACTGTTATTCCTGAGTTTCATAATTTAAAGTAATTTTGTTCCTTTTATTCCTTTTGAATAGTTAGCAATGTACATTTTAAGAATGACTCAATTATAGAGTCTAGTAAATGTCTCTAAGATTTTGGACCAATAAAAATATATTCCTTGTAACACAAGGAAGAATCTTGAATCTCTTTTTATCAAGTATCTGCAGAAAAAATATATACTGTGCTTTATAAAAGTACATGAGGGAAGGATACGGTAAGAGAGTCTGTTAATTCATTTTATTTTTATGCATATATATTTTTCTAATGTGTGGGCTTTTCCTTTCTATTCCTTTACTGAATATATTTTAAGAAATATGGTGAATAAGAAAAAGTAAAGAACCACTTGATAAATTTTCAAAAACAAAGTCACCCAAATTATTGGAAAAATTACTTTGGAGGGGAGCGAAGGGGAGTGTGGCAGCAATGGACGTTGATTGATGTTCACAGCGTTTCCTGTTGCCACTCCATTAACTTTAAACGGCCTCTAACAGTATTTGAACCTCAGTAAATTTCTACTCCCATTGAGTCTTCCAGGGACTGCTGGGGCACTCTGCTTCTGAAAGTGTTCACTAGAGAGTGACTTCTCATTGTGCACTCTGGCACACAGCAGATTTTAATTTTCAATCAACACATAATGCTTGTCTTTAAATGCTGACAAATCTCATTCATTTGTATAGGTTATCAAATGCTTCTTTACATATTCTTATTCACCATATTTCTTCAGTAAAGGAATATTCCCCTTCTGGTGCCTTCATTTCTTGCTCAAACAATGCGATTTTTTCCTTGAAGTGCTATAATGTTGCATCTGTCCTGAAAGAAGAATCTTCTGTATTTGTGTTCTTCCCATTTTCAGAACTCTAATATCAGTGATTTCGAATGGTTTGAAAGTCATCCTAAATGGTGTTTAAAAACCTTGTGACTTTTAATATTTCATGCTGTTTTAATTGTATTTATATCTTCTCAAATGGGTCTTTCCTTATTTTAATGTCACAACTATGACTTAGCTATTGGTGAGCTGTCCACATGTCAAAACCTGTGGCAGACATTACTGCAGCACATGCATGTTGGATGAATGAAGTTGCCTGAGTATCCTTCAATAAAATCCTAAAATACTCCATTTAACAAATCCCAAATGATCATTTCAATATTTTGAAAAAGTGGCTGAGGTAGGGCTGATGCTGATGCATTATATTATTAATGTTATCATTCTGATATTTCTGTTGGTTCTTGTGAGTCATAGTTTTAAACTTTTGCAAACAATCTATACAGGGACCTTACAAATAATATTTTTCAGTAAGTACATTTATACAGTTTTCTGCCTGCAATATTGACTTGTACATACACACAAACACAGAAAGAAAAATAATTATTTTGAAAACCAGTTGATTGGCCATAGTTATAAATATGTATTTAAACAATATTAAGTTAGATATTAGAAAGGAATTTCTTTCAAGAAGTAGTAATAACATAAGCCTCTAACCATAAACAGAAATATATATAAATCATATATTTAGAGATATAAATATACCTATTTGAATATGATTATTTTATAAAGACCATAAGGACAAGAAAGGATACTGTTGTTTAAATACAGGACAGGAACAAGAATTCATATCTCCTATTTTAAATTCTCTCTCTTTCTCTATCTCCTCCCTCTCATTTCTCTCCTTGAATGGAATAAAATTGGATAATGCTTTGTATCTGAAGCAAAATATTCATGAAGTATAAAAAACATTTTTCTGCTATGTGTAAACTATACATTTAAGACCTTCAAACCACATTACAGAAGTGGAAATAAAGTTTTATAAATGAAGAAAGGGAGAAGAGTTAGAGAGAGGGGAGGAGGAAGGAGGTAAAAAAGAAATTAAGATGTGTTCTCTACATGTGTGGATCCCCCATGAAAAATGAGTTCGTTATGTACTGCAAGCATATGCTAGTAAAACAAATGTGAAAAAATGAATTTATGATATACTCAATGAGTAAAAATGTAGAATAGAAAATATATTCCTATAAAAAATATACATCATTAGAAATATGCCGATTGTATAACGTTTTGATAATATTGACGAACAAGATTTACTCACTGAACATAAGCATATTAAATTTGTAAACATTTTGTTAACCAGCAGAAAATTATGATTATTCTACCATGTAAGCGCTTTAAATAATTTTTTATCTAGAAGATAATTTTCTGAAAATCATTTAATTTATCTGCCATGTGACTGTAAGAAATTTCATCATGGGGTAAAATCATATGTGGTCCTCTTTCAACATCGAGTTGCTTTCTCACCTAGGAAGCAAGCATGGCAGTGCAGTAAGTATTTTTCAGTGTGGACATCTGTCTTTAGTCTAAGTAACATGTATACATCCCAAGGCCAAAGAAACAAAATGGGTGCAGGAATATATGATGAGAAGCAAAAACACAGTAGAAAAAAAAATGTAAAATCTAAACAAAGCATTATAATGTGCTCATTGTTGGGAAGATGTAACAGTAAAAGATGCAAATTATCTCCTAGTTGGTATGTAATTAATACAATTTTGATAACGCTCCAAGTATTTTTTATTCTGTTAAATACTGACAAGTTTTACAAAATGTATAGTGAGAGAAACAGGAAATAGACTAGTTAAAACAATTTTTTGGGAGGGAAGAATAAAATGATTCTACCACTTGTTTAACCTTTAAATTTTGGTATTGACAAAAAAGAAACACATAGATTATTGCTTAGACAAAATAGAAATGAGACCAACAAAAACATAACAAATATTTTTGACATAGGTCTAAAAACAAACTGAGGAAACAAATCTCCTTCAACAAATTGTACCACACAATTTATTTAGATAACCACAAATAAAATAGGAAAAAATGTTGTAACCTAACTCAAGCACCGCCATTCTGTTCCGTATGCGCCACACCCTTTGACCTTAAAAAAAAAAAACAGGATGTCCTGTCTCCTCAGGAATGCATAGGTGTGGTGCCCCCCACATCTTTGTGGTTTTTTTCCCGTTTATAAACCACCCCCATATCTTAGCCTAGTTGCACAGCAGTGTAAATTCCACCCTCACTCTGTGTCGCTGGATACCAGCCTAAATAAATAAGCGCTCTCTTCTTTTCCCTCCAAGACGTCTTGGCCTTTTTATTCTTTTTGCCTTTTTACAATTTTCATTTTATTTTGGGGTTCAGCCTTTTGGGGTACAACAAAAAAGAAAGGCAAACAAGGAAAGGGGGAAATGAAAAAAAGAAAAAATCCTGAAAACTTATTTAAAATTTAACTCAACTTGTTAGAGATCTTAAATGTAAATGTAAAACAGTAAAACAGAAAGAAATATAAGAGAACAGATTTTTCAGGATTTAGTATTAGAAAAAGAATTACTAGATTTTATCTTAAAGATAGTCACCCAAGAAATTGATAAATTGGACTTTAACAAAATTTTAAAAAAATTGGGACATAAAAGATGCTGCTGAAAGGAGGAAATTCACATTCAGAGAGAGAAAACATTTTCAAGTCATATGCCTTACAAAGGATTGGAATCTAAAATTTTATAGTAAACTTTGAAAACTTATGAAGAATCATTTCTGCAAAGAGAATAGCAAATTAAAATCATGAGAAAAGACGATCAATTATTTTAGTAATTAGGGAAATACAAAATTAAAGTGCAAAGAAATATCACCATTTACTTTTGCAAGTGTTGAAATTTAAAATAAAAGTTGTGATGGTACCAAATCCTGGAGTGTGTGCATGAAAATTGGATCACTCATATATTGCTACAGGATGGAAAGCAGCACATCTGTATTATGGAATTTTACTTAACAATAAAGAATAAGTGAAATATTGATGCAATGGGTAATCTGAATGAAATCATCGAAGAACTATGCTGAGAGAAAGAGCCAAGAGTATCAAAATAATGTGTGCTGCTTTTTATTTAAATGACATTCTCAATATGAGAAGAGAAAGGGAGACAAAGGGTTAGAACAAGAATGAAGCTAAGAAAGTAGTGGGTGTGGCCATAAAAAGGATTCTATGCAGGAATCTCACCAGGAAAACAGGATCTTGATTATAACATTGTCAGCATCCTGGTCTTGGTATTTACTGTAGTTTTGTAAGATGTTATGATGGGAAAAAGCTTGCAAAGGACACATAAGATCTCGGTCTTTCTTTCTTTCTTTCTTTCTTTCTTTCTTTCTTTCTTTCTTTCTTTCTTTCTGTGTATATATTAAACACACAAACTTTGCATTAAGTTATATTCCATGTGCTTTTTTTTTTTTTTTTTTTTTTGGTACTGGAGCTTGAACTTGTGACCTAGCACTTGCCAGGCAGGTGCTTATGCAGCTTAGCTAAACCCTGGCCTTATTATTTTAATTTGAAACAAGATCACTCTAAGGGGCTAAGTTTCCCAGACTGGGCTGGAAGTTGTGATTCCTGCTTCACCCTCCCAAAGTGCTGGGATTATAGAAGTGCACCAGAATTTTCAGCCCCCTGTATGATAACAGCATGTGGCCTTTTAATTATATCAAACATAGATGTTTAATTAAAAAATTTAATAATCACAGAGTAGTACCAAAAAATTGTAAACAACATTCATTGTGTTCTCATTATATTAGTTAACATCATCATGTATTAACATAGTTAATATCTTCTTATATGTATTTAGTTTAAAAAATATCATGTTTATGATATTGAAACAAATATGTCTGATTTATAATGAATTTAAATATTTGAAACATGGCAGATGAATAGAGGTAAACCACTAACAAAATATAGTTACATAGACACATGTATGTGTATGCACATACATAAATTTCCTTACACTTAAACTGAAGCTATTATGAAACTGAGACCTCAAATAGATGTTTCTTTGAAACAAGAGATACTGTAAAATAAAAGGTAAGAGTAAAGGAATCTGTTATAAAAATTTTAAGAATGCTAATATATTTTTAACATGTTTTCATTATGGTTAAAGATTTAATACTTAGCAATTTTATAGCATTTTTCTCTTATATTTCTTGCAACTTCTTTATTTATATGCATTACATTACTTTCCAAGTGTAATTTAAAACATCTTCTATCCTTCAATTATATATGCCTTGTTAGCATTGGTTCTATTTTTTAATGGATTCAAATCTGATCAGTTTGATTAAGGCCATTTACTTCCCGAGAAACTTTATTTGCCTTTCATTACCAAACAAGTTTAAAGGTTTTGTAGCTGTTGCAATCCATCTCCATCATGTATTTCACGTTAAAATCATAACAAAAGAGGAAAACTCATCACATATTTTTAGACCTTGAGATATATTGTCTCACTGTTTTATGGCAGTATTCCATTGTCTCATGGCAGTGGTAAATAGTTTGAATGCACATAAAAATTGACAAATGGGAATGACCTTGAGGAATTGGTTTTCCTAGAGTGAATTACTTCTTATCTTTTAATATCATACACATTTTTCTTTTATGTTCTTAATCTTTTCTAGAATATTTACCATGCCATGATTTTCATCTTGCTCCTGCTGTTCAGCAATTTTATGTGCATGATGAAAGAGGCTGACTTCTCAACTCTAATGTCATATCACAGTCACTGTAATGGGTAAGTACTAAAAAAGATGTAGGAAATATTTTCCACAAATTTTATCACATTATGTCTGTTTCTTAATATACTGTGTTTTTAAAATTTTGCAATACATAGATGAAATGTTTACTATTTTTCATTTGTAATTCCATGAGATTAAAACATGCAGTTAAAAACATTCAGATTAAAACATTTAAAACATTCAGTTAAATACAAATTTAATGCTCCAGTTCATTTTTTTCATAGAGGTCCTCTTATCTTTCCTACAGAATTCCTTATTGCACGACCACATAAATGAAACTATAAATTGATATAAATGGAATTAAATTTTTTACAATGCTGTATAACAAACAAATATAAATGAAATTTAGATGTGAAAAGTCCAACATGGTGGTTAAAGTACAGATACTAACATGAAATATACCTATCCTAAAGATCTTCATTTCCTTAGTGACTGACCCTGTTACCCCAGCCACATTTACCTTTCTTATTTCTCAGTTTTCTTCTCTCCAAAAAGGATAAATAGTGATTTATGGTGAAACTGTTATTAATACAATATGTGTAATGTTTACCCTAATGATTACTATATATTTATAGGCCAAATGAATATAAAACTTTTTTTTAAATAAAAGAGTAATGCAAAGCCAGTGATTAACAGGCGACAGTGTGACTAAGACTTGGATATTGTCTCATCGTAGAACATTTCCTATAGAATCAGACAAAATATGATTTTAGAAGTTTCCTTTCTAAGGAGACTTACTTCTCAATATTCCAAATTATCTATGGTTCTTTAAACTGTAGTTAAATACTTTGGTGATGAGAAGGATTGGAGTCAACATTTGTCCCTGTTTTGGTCACCATAATTGATCTCTTCAATTTAGTCACAGACACTGAAATTCTGCTTCCACCTTGTGACACAGGGTTTATCTTTCGAGAAGTATGGCCCTGCTAAAATAGTCACCTAGAAAAACTAGGAGAAAGATTTAATTGGAGCTGATAGTTTTTAAATGTCTCATTCAAATGAACTTGCTGGGTGCTTTTGTTAAACAGGCATAGAAAACAAAAATTTTAGGTGGACTAATAACTAATGAACAAATCAAACAAATGAAAAAGATTACTTGATGTTTCTTGCAGCAATATTCACATTGGCCAAAAAATGGAAACAATTTAAGCATATGTTCAGTGTTTAATAAATAAGATGTTGACTGGAACATGATCCCAAAATGAAATACAGTTCTACTATAGAAAAACAATTGAAATTCTGTCCTTTAACAACATAGATGAAACTATGTTATATCTAATAAGTCAGACATGAAGTACTGAATCAGTGTACTCATATGGAATCTAAAAATATTAATTTTAAAGATGTTGAAAGGAGAATCGTGGTTACTAAGTGCTGAAAAGAGAGTGTGAGGTGGAAAGAGAATGCAGAAGTATTCATTAATAGGCATCCAGTTGTACACAGGATCAAGAAGTTATCATGTGCTATTGCACACTTGGGTGACTGTAGATTTACAATTACATTTTTTATATTTCAAAAACAGAAGAAAAGTTTGGAAAACTTTTAACCATACAGAAAGGATAAATTGTTGAGGAAATAAATATGTCCAGCCCTATGCAAGTATTATGTAATGTATATGTTTATCAAAAAAGCCATGAGACCCCACTAATACATAAAATTTTATGTTTTCATGCTTTAAGTAAAAATAAAAAGGAGAAACCAGATGTGGTGGTGCACACCTGCAATCCCAGCATTTGGGAGACTGAGGCAGGAGGATTGCTGAGAGTTTGAGGCCATCCCGGGCTACAAAGTTAGCTCAAGGCCAGCCTGAACTGCAGAGTGAAACCCTGTCTCAAAAAGACCCCCCAAAATTAATTAATTAATTAAAAAAATAAAAAGAAGACAATAATCTGAAAAGAATACAAAGGCAAACTACCTTAAAGCCAAAAGGTTAGTGTTTTCATGCCTCTTGTATTTTACAGTGCACCATTCAAAGTCCCCACAGAAAGATTTGGGTTGGAGGAACAGAAGACAGGATTGGATTACTGTGCTCACACACCACAGAGATGCGATCACTGGAGAGGTAAGAGCAGCGTTTTAAAGAGGCAGCCACCACAGCAACTGTTTATGTGAATTTATTAAGAGATTGAAAAGAGTTGGTTGAATCCCAATGCTTTGCTTTTATATCAGACTCTGCCAACTTCTGATCTGAAATTAACACAGGTTTTCTTCCTGGACTATGAAACATAGCTCTTTAAGTTGCTAGTGACGGCAGTGCTGCTGAATTCAGCTTAAAGAGAGACCTGTCACAGTTCCTTTATGAAAGGAAGGCAAACGTTTTCCAGAAACCATATAACTCTCGTGCCATTTTTGTTGCAGGTTTTGCTCAACCTCTGTAATGACCACTTTCTTAAAATTAAGATGGTTCTCCAGCTGGTAAGAGGCGTGATTGACACAGAAGAGAGACATTCCTCTTCATTGTGTCTTCAGAGACTGTCCCTCATGGGTCTGATATGGAGATTTTTTTTTTTCTGATATAATGTTTGACTCATGTCAAATAAAATATTGTCTTAAATTAATATTTTAGGGCTGGGAAAGTTGCTCAGAGAAGTAAGGAGAGAGGCCATGATGGACATACATTCTTGATTGATTCTGAACTTTTTTGAAAATATTGTCCTCTTTCCATTGATATGTACTTTTGGCCTCTTTCTTTTTTCTTTCTTTCTTTCTTTCTTTCTTTCTTTCTTTCTTTCTTTCTTTCTCTCTCTCTCTCTTTCTCTTTCTTTCTTTCTTTCTTTCTTTCTTTCTTTCTTTCTTTCTCTCTTTCTCTTTTTATTTCAGTTTAAAGGGTGTGAATGATAATTATATTGAATATTTAAATTTTTAAAATTACTACCATAAAAGACACATTGCCCTCAGGTTCCCAAAATAATTCTCTTTCTCACATGGCTGTCATCAAGAAATCAACCAACGAATTTTGGAGGGTTGTGGGGAAAAAAGAACACTCCTGTACTGTTGGTGGTAGTCTGGATGATATAACCACTGTGGGAATCAGTGTGGAGATTCCTCAAAAAGCTAGGGTTAGAGGTCCTATTTGATATAGGTATTCTCTTTCTGGGTGTCTTCTAAGAAGAATTAAAAACATCATACCAAAGCAATATATGTGCATTCATGTGTTTAACAGCACAATTTTTAATAGGTGAATCTTGGAAAAAACCAAATGCTCATCAATTGAGGAACAGCTAAAGCAGATTTTTTTTTTAATATACTAAGTGGAGTACTTAATCATTGTTACTCTCCTATAGCCTGTTTTGGAATTATTTTATTTCTTTTTTCTTTTCTCTTTAAAATAGTAATTTTTTAAAAAACCTTTCTCTTTGATCATATTTATCTAATAGTTCTTGTCACTCTTCTGAAGTGCTTCTGGAAGTCTACTTTCTCGAATATGTTTAAGTTCACTGCTGTGATTGCCTTAATGCTTTGAATCTCCAGATCCCTTCCTTTATTTTCTTAGTGTACATTTGCAGTACGCAATGTCTGCATTCCTTGTATATAGCTGGTACACGTCCATAATGTATTTTAATTTTTTCATCCCTTTCCCCCCCCCTTTCCTCTTTCTCCATCTCACAACCTCCTTTCCCTTGTAGAAAGATCTATCTTCCTGCTTCCTATTATCTGTCTTTTATTTGGCTATATATTTTACTTTGAATTTCTTATATGAAAGAAACCATGCAATGTTTAAAAGTGTATCTGCTTTATTTCACTTAAAATTATGATTTCAAGCTAAATAGGACAAATTTATCTTTCTTTATGGAAGAGTGGTACTGCATTGTGTTTAAATACCACATTTTCTTCATCCACTTATCTGCTGATGGACTCATGGTCTGCTTAAGGTTTTTTTTTTTAATTTAAACTTTCCACATATTTTTGATGATTACTTTTATGTCTTATATTTTGAAATGAATTATTAAGAGATCATGATGAAAAGTGATGGAATAAAATCTCTGTTTAATTATATCTAAACTTACATGAGTAATTTAAACTTATTCATCTCTCAAAAATCATATCATTATAAGATTATATCAAGATTCTATTCATTGCCTCCATATTTGCCATAACATATTGTGCAGAAAGCACTCACTAGGTAACTGGACATTCACATGAGGGAAGGTATCATAAAGCAAGGACAGATTACAAACTTGTTCTTTTATTATTACAAATTTTCTAAATGGCCAATGATGCCACTCAGGGGTAGAGTTCCTGCCTAGCAGGTCGAAGCCCTGATTCCAGCCTCTGGGACCTCAAAAACAGTTCACAAAGTTATATCATTATCTTTTGTTACTGTACTGTATTATAGCAATGGCTTTATGACAAGATTTTTCTTCTGTAGTTCTTGTACAGAGATGTACATGATCCTATAAAATGAAATGTATATGTGTCAAAATATAATAATTATAAAAAGAATGTCAGCAACCTGTGTTTACTTTGTCTGTATAAAAGATGCGTACTGACTTTCAATCAGATAATAGAGGTGTTGAGATGGTATTGCCCTTAGATGTGATCATAAATAGCAATGATCTCTTGCACATTTCAAAAAACTAGATGATAGTGCTTTGAAAATTTGCATTGTAAAAAAGTAATAAACATGTAATAAGATAAATATACACAATCTCCTTTCAACATTATTCAGTGTATGCATGTCTTGAAACATTACATAACACTTCAGTTTTATGTACAGTTTCTATGTTTACGTATCAGTTAAATTAAAAATAGAATATAAAAGATGAACAAGAAACAAAAATAATTTTTCAGGGAGACAGACAAATAAGAGAAAACTTCAATATAACTCTGGACAGAATGATAAAATAACTAGTATAATATTTTCACTTTTTAGCTTATTAAAACACCCATAGGATGAACCATATAGGTTTTTGCTCCCATGTAACTATGGATAAAATTTTGTGCTGCAGTGGAAATCCATGCACTGCTTAACACATACTGAGCCATCTTATCTAACTCAGAGTCTATGGAAACACTGCTATACCTATGTAGGTTTTATATAACTTAAATCTATGCAAAAGAGGTTATGTCTGTGTCTGCAAATGCAAATTATTTCCAATGTTTATTTAGTTGACCTCAAAATCTCAGACGTGCCAGTTTTTAGTTCATTTATACATTCTTTTAGTTCATTTACATATTCTTTCATATATATATATATATATATATATATATATATATATATGTTGTTTTTCTTTTTTTTTGAAAATTCTTTGGAATTTACATCTTACAAGTTCCTTCAAATATAAGACAAATGAGACATTCAATACACATTATTTTGTTTATGTGCATCACAATTTTAACTTTTTTGAAAGTTAATTTTAGTAGCCAATAATTTTATATGGATTTTTATACTTTAAGAGATTAAATTTAAAAGAGATAGATAGCTATTTAGAAATTCTGGTATACTATTCCCCACAGGCTGAACATAGCCTACAGAGTGAAAATTTGTAAGAGAAGATTTTGAATGTTTTCACTATATAGAAAATGTTAAAGGAAATAGATATGTATATTTTAATTTTTTTTGAGTCAGGATCTCACTATGTATGCAGGCTGGCCTTGAGCTCCCTTATAATGCATAGTTTGGCCTCAAACTCATGGCAGTCCTGCTGCCTCAGCCTCCCAGGTGGTGGGACAGTAAGCATGTGCCACCACACCCAGCACTCTAAATATTACACAGTGTTATGTGTACTGTAACATTATATGATAGCCCGTAATTGTGCATGATATTTATGTTTTTATATATGCTGAACATAAATTTGAACTGTAAGAAAGATTCAAAGCTTAGTGAATGTCAAGGATGATTACAATTTTATCGCTAGCACAGCATAGCAAAGTAACACATATAAAGAGCACCTATGATGTCACAGTCTACATTAATTTCCTCAGGCTCACATTTCCTTCCCATTACACCATATCTCTCCTTATGGTACACGTCACAGCTATTCAAGGCAGGTTACACACTTGTCTTATGACATGTATTAATTTTTGTCACAATATTGAAATAATGCAAGTCTTCGGACCTCTTCCAGAAAGCAACAAAGCCCTCTTCAGAATGTGAGAATCTGTTCAGCTTACTCTCTGACAGATATCAGACCACTCTGTTGTAAGAAGCAGATTATATGCATACTGATTGCCATTTGGTGGCACAACTCAGATGGGTTTGTGTGACATCTTTATTTTCTACTGTAAAGAATATAGGTTTCTGCCTAAAGATATAGATTGGACACTTTGAATTTTAATTTACTGTCATTTGAAATGGATTTTAAAATTGAAACTTACACCATAATGAGAATTTCCTCAATTCCACCTCTTCAAATACAAAGGAGAATATCGTATCTCTAACATTTCAGTGAATTGTCTGATAAATCTTGCAAATAAATAAATAATAAAAACTCATTTCAGATTAAATGATTTATTTGAATTGTATGATCAATTTTAAATATTTAACAGAAAGTGTAAAATGTGCACACAGGGCTGTCCAAAGTAAAAAATCATTATTACAACTGACTTCCATACTCTAATTAAATATAATGCAAATTTCATTTTTTAGGACTTGAAAAAATTTTAACACTTGATTTTCCTATTCTTTTCTTTCCTTTCTTTACCCTAAACATCTTTGTTAGCATTTGTTCTTTCATTTTGTAATGCAATTTATCAGTGTTTTACTGTTGCTTTTGATTGCAAAACATATGAAATTTTATTCTGAGTGAAGTTTTTACATATGAATTATGTTTAGTAATATCTATAAAATTAATTGCTCAAAGATTTATCCTAAAAGATCTTTTATTAGTCAGTTAGGTATTGTCAACCCTATGAATCATGGCTCTAAGAATTTGGGAATCACACATTGTACAATCCACTTCTTAAATGACTTCTTACTTTCCTATTTCATGTTTATTTTCTAGAGAACAGGCTCACCTAGTTTACTAAGGTGTGAGATGGGGCTGACCTTTTGAAAGTGGATCATAGGTAGCTAGACTTCAAATTGGAAGAAATTTTAAAACAGTTTTGGAAATTTCATTCATATTTAAATTGATTACTCATAATTTTGGATAACACAACTGATTTCTTTAATAGATTATAAACTATTACTTCATTTAAATATTACATGTATATATAATTTTAAATATGTATTATTTAATATTATTAAATATTAAATATGTATTATTTAATATATATTAATTTATTATATTCATTATATTATTATATATGTAATACATATATTATATATGTAATATATGTATTACATATATTAAATATGTGTCACATATATATAATTAATATTAAAATATTAATTATGTATTATTAAATATTACATGTATACATATGTATGTATAAATACATGACTTCATGACAGAGTAGATAGAATGAAAACAGTAAAGACAAAGTGGTGATAATTTGTTTAAAACACAAGAAATTTGGCTCCTGAACTTGTTTACATTAACACATCTAATGAAAGTTATGTTATGTCAAAATTTTTTGTCTTTTGAAAAAGAAAAATCTACTGCAGAGGGAGACAACCAGGCCTTACCAGGAGGTGACCCCCACCTGGAAGTCATATCATTTTCATTGCTTTCTTGGGTTGGGTTTTATTCTTTTTTGTTTTGTGTGATTATGCTAAATCTGATGGCATGAGCAATTATTGAAATAATAGCAAGACATGTATGGTAGCCGTTCTGGGTTTACTATTAGCTTGTTTTGAAGTCTTTTATTGCACTCATTGTTTTTATTGTTTCTACTCTATTTTATTCTGTTCGATTTTTACTATGAACACAGTTATCTGCAGCTATTTTGATGACAACAAAAGGCATTCCAGTAACCATTGCTGATTTCATAAGGTTGTGTCACTTATACTAGTTTATTTTTATTGGTTTCATTCCATTTTACTTTCTTTTGTTTTGATCTCTTTAAAATTAAAAAAAAAAAGAACCAAACCAGGTATTACAGTTTAGATTTAAAACATCCTCTAAAGTCCTATATGTGTTCAGGTTGAACCTTTCAGAAGGTAATTGGATCACAGGAGTGTTACATTAATGAGTGGACTGATCCACTTATGAGCTCATAGCTGAATACATCATTGGAAGGAAGGACCAGTACAAAATAGGAGATCAAAAGAGGTGAGTGTGTTCTTGGTTCTGGCTTTTCCATCTCTCTGAGTCCTGTGACTCAGGGGTTGAGCAGCTTTAATCAGCTACGTCTTTCTGCTATGTCATCTCCGTTGTGTAACCATCCAATCATGCACAGAGTGAACTATCTGTCACTGTGACCCAAAATAAATCTGTCCTCCTTTAAATGGTGACTGTTAGGGTTGTTTTGTTTTGTTTTTTGTCTCTGGAACAGAAAAGTGACTACTACATTAGAAATTCTGACACATACTTGTCATCCCAGAATCCTGGCAGACTGAGACAGAGAGATCTCAAGTGTGAGTCCAGTCTGGGGAATTAAGCAACTTAGCTAGACTCTGTGTCAAAAAGTAGGGAATTATCAAGTAAATAAATCAGGGTCTGAGAGGTAGCTCAGTTCAAAGAGCGTGGTTTCAATCCCTAGTAACACACACAGACACACACACACAGATACACACACAGACGCACTATTAAAAATTATTAAATATATAATGCTAATAGTTGTTTTATTTTGAATGATCAAAGTCTTTATTAAAATTGATATTTTATACCTATCATTACTTGTTAATTATTCCACATCAATATTGCTAATCTAATTACATATCAAGGTAAATAATGTTAAATATTCACATATAATTAAAGCAGTATAATAGACACACATATATATCTTTATTAAGGAGAAGTTTTATTCTCAGTTGGATATTGAACTTGTTGGATGTTTGGATCTTATTTACTTTTTCAGCTTATCACACTAGCAAGACAAATGTACTGAATATACATTTTTATTAAAATCTTCTGTAGCAGAATCTGTTAAGAGAAAGAAAATTACATTACCTTTGTTTCCCCAAAACTAATTATTTTTATTTTCTTCCTTCCTCTTTTTGTTACCCTGTATTTCTTCTTTCTTTTATTGTTTTAGTATATTGTTACTTGAGTCTTCCCTTTCAGTATCATATTTCATTTTTCATTTCATTACACATATATCTTTGGTGTACAGTGATACAATGGTCCATGAACTGATTATTTCCACAATACTCATTGCAAACCAAATAGGACAAAAATGAAATCAAATTCAAATGCTTAGGCCAATGTTGACCTTATAGAGAAATTTGACTCCACACTTATCCAATTTGGAAAGAATTTGTATGAGAATTATCCTTAACACCCATCCTGCCACATTCAAGTGCCCTCATCTAAAGCTTTTGGTTCTCTTTAAAGGTTGTCTTGTACTCAGGCATGGACCACAGAGCCAGTGGTAACTGAGAAGGCTGGTGCTCTGCAATACCTGAATAATGGCTTTAGGAATAGAAGGCTGCTTTCCTTTCAAGATTACTGGTTTTCAACAACACTTTATGTTTTTAAAAATACATAGGAAAGTCAACACAATGAGCTTAGATTTCCTTGAAAGTATCACATTGCTATTTTTTATTTTAAAGAGAAAAAGATAAAAAAGCAATACAACAGAGTTTCAAAATGAGTTAGTAGAAGAATTACAGCAATTAATATATTGAATATTATTGTCTTCATAGTGGTTATTCAGAGTACAAGATACAGGCATGATGTCTTATCAAACAATATTAACACCAATCTTTCTTTTCAATGAACTGAGAGAAATCAACTATGTAACTATCTTAACCATCTTGTGAGATACGATCTTTCTCTCTTTCCCTTCTTTCCTTTCCCCTTTTTACCATCACAGTTGCTCTCTTCTTTTGAACAATTTCTTGCCAATTCATAATATCTGTTTTACATTTTGGATCTTATTTAATTTTTCAGCTTATCACACTAACAAGACAGTATGTACTTACACATGTGAGTCTTACTTATTTCACTTATGAGTACAGTTTTGAGTTGTATCCATTTACCTATAAAAGTCTGCAATTTATCCTTCTTTATGGCTGAGTAGTTCTCCATTACATATTTTTAAAAATCCTTTCTATCCACTCCTCAGTTAATGGACATTTTGTGCTGCTATAAACATGGGTGCATATATATGGCTGTATTATGATGTTTTTAATTCTTCTGGGAAGATATCCAGAATAGGATAGCTGGGTCAAATGGGACCTCTAATCCTAGCTTTTTGATGAACCTTCCCACTGATTTTCATATTGGTTTCACCATTCTATACTCCCAGAACAGTGGAAAAGAGTTCTTTTTCCCACAGCTACTCTAGCAATTGCTACTATTGATTTTTTGAAAACTATGGGACACAACCATATTGCTCTTAATCAGAAGAATTTAGATTTTTAAACTCAATTTTATTGTTATTTTTGTAACATAATACACTCTATTTTATGCAAAGAAAAGGTACAGATTCAAAACAGATTATACTTGAAGCACAAATGAGAGTTTATAGAGGAGAATAAAAGTTTTTAAGAATAAAACATGCCTACATACACCTCTCCACATCACAGTTCAGCTGCAGTGGAGACCAGAGCCTCCTAGCAACATTACAATCGGATATTTCTTTAGGTGATATGAAAATTTCAGCAAATTCTTAGCTAGTCTGCATTCCCTTTTCAATTAATAAACAACTCACTGCCTAAGCCCTAAGTGAAGGTCACTAAAATTGACCTAACTCTCCAATCATAACAAGTAAGCTTTGTATTTGAATTGGATTTTTGTTAAAAAATTCTGAGTTGTTGTTCATGTTAGACTCTATCCTGTGTGCTTATCCATTTCAACTCATTTCTCAACACCGTAAGACCAGATCAGCTAACATTTGATCCAGGTACACTGTGCTGCACTCCCTCTGTCAGTTTCTATTCAACCCAGATTGGAGAAGTAGAACACAAAACCAACATTTCTCAAGCATCACTGGAACTACATTTCTGATGCTAACTGGTTTCACTTTTGAGACTTCAAGTGTAGAACTGCCGTGTAGAGTTCACTTTTCAATCTGTATTCTATTAGAAGTAATCTTGTAGAAATATGATGAGTCTCTTCTCCTAGCTTCCACTATGCGTATTCCAGCTTCTGAAGACAGTCAAAGCAAATAAACAACCAATTAAACAGAACTAGTTTCTTGATCCCACATTTAGACTTCCAACTCATGGCTATTGTTGTCAATTTCCCTTTTTTTTCCCCTGAGTTGTCTGTGGCAGTTGTTTTAGAAATATCTGTAGTACTTTCTGGATTGCTGCTTGATTTATCAGTGACTACTAAGCTCATTATGTATTTAATCTCCACTAAAACTTTGGTGAGTTGGTTCAATTCATTCTGTGGGTCTTTCCAGAAGGTTCAGTTAGAAACTTTCCTACTGATATTTTGAGCATGTGATTTTGATGTTAAATCATTTCCTCTTCATCTTAGTGTTTTGTGTTTATTGCCATGATCTTGACTGATTTAACCTTATTATATATAGTAAAAATCCAAGGTACGATAAATAAAAATGATTTTACTTTAAAGTCGTTTTTATTTAAGTAGTTTAACGTAGATTGCCAATGTGTGATATAATCTTATAGCCTTTTGTTAATTAAATTACTGGTTGAGAAAACTTTGACTTACCTTTGTGAATTCATCATTTTTGTTTCCAATAACTGTTATTAAAAATGTTGCTTTATTATATCAATTTAAGGCATTAGGAATTCTATTTTTAATGTAAACTTATCATGCAAAGGTTGTACATGTAGTGACTTTTCATCAAATCAGTAAGAAGAGATTGGAACAATTGTGCAAGATATTAAGAAAGAAATAATTAGTTTGGGATTATTTTGATTACTTGTACTTACTGGCAAAAGCACATTCTCTAGTAATAGGCCATCAGAAATGTTATTGAAATTTTTCAGATTATCATTAAAATGTATTTTGAAGTAATGAGTATGTTTAACAAGTTAAGCATTATACACTTTGCACACTTATCTATCCATCACTTGTTACTTGTGTAATAAATATAATTTTACCTTTTTATGTGTCAGTTAAAATTAAAGTTTTACAAGCACTTTGATTGTTCTTTGTATTTTACTAGTTATTATTTTATTTTATTTTGTTTTAGATAAGGTCCAGGATGTGGGCTGGACTTGAACCCATGTGACGTAGGCTGGCCCTAACCACATGGAATTCCTCCTACCTCAGTTTACTCAATACTGGAATTACAGATGCATGTCACCATGCTTATATCAAAGTATCCTACAGTATATAATTTCTCAGATATTTTCATGACTCTTGTTTACTTATTTATGCACTCTTGCTTCTAATTTTCACCATTAGTTTCTGTATTTTGTGCAATTTTGAATGTCATTTGGATGCATGTATACTTAAAGTAATAAACACTAACCAGCTAAATCAACACATGATGTGCTTATAAATTCAGATGTACTCAAAACCTAACTGTAATATTTAATTATATCAAGAAATCCTGAAGTAAATTGAATCAGCATAGTTCTGAGTGTGCCTGAAGGGATTTACTGAAGACAGAAGACCCACACTAAGATGATTTGTCATCCAAGAGGTATAAGTGAGAAACCAAGAAGACAGGATCACTTCTGTGGACAATAGTGTCCTTTTCATCTTCACCTTGGAGGTTATCTCCTGGCTTCCAGCCCAGAATCTTCAGCCTCCAGCATAGACTCATCAGCTTTCTGGGTGCAGACCCTTTAGCCTTCTGTAAAAGACCTTTGACCTCCTGGCATGGTCTCAAAAAATACACTACACTGAGCTTCAGGCCTTTGAGTGGGTCTTTTGGATTTCCAGTGGACAAACAGACCTTTGCACTGTTGTACATCTCTGTGAGCATCTATTTAAGTCAATTTTGTAAATTCTTATAAATGTTTATATCATTCATTAAATCTATTTCTCTAGTAAGCACTCACTGATGCAGATTTTTGTATTGAGAGTGGCCCTAGAAATGCAGAATTCTATGATGGTGTTCTTTAATGGCTGTCTCTACATAGACCTAAAGACACCATGGCTTCTCTTTCTAGTACTGTGGTCAATGTTGATATTCCATAGCATGAACTGTATAAAGTAATGTGCAATGTAAATCCATCTGATTAGACTAATTCACCATTTATGACATGTAAGGAATTTAGCAGCTCCATAGATAAACATTTTGAACATTTTTGACAGGATGGGAAATATGATGTTGACTGGTGGCTGTTAGCATCTCTGGATGAATTAGTGAAGGAAAATAGTGAGCTCAAAACATCCATAAGAAATCTGAAATGATAAAAAATATTAATAAAGTAAAATAAAGAGTAAAAGATTCAAATTCCCAGATCCAGACATACATAAAAATAATGAGAGAAAATCTGTGAGAACTACCTCCTGACAGAGTAATATTCAGAATATAAAAATTTAAAATTTAACAGTGAAAAACTGACTCAATTAATAAATGAGGAGTTACTTCTCAAGAAAACAAACACAAATGTCCAATAAACATATGAAAAATATTCAAACTGTTTAGCTTTCAGGGAAATGCAAATTAAAGCTACACTGAGATTTCATCTTCCATCAGCCAGTGTAGCTGTCATTAAGCATAAATCAATGAAATAAATGCTGGCAAGCGTATGGGGGGGAAGAAAGGAACTTACACTATAGGCAGGAATGTAAATCCCTGGAGCCACTGTAGAAATCAGTATTAAAGTTCCCCCAATATTAAAAACAGGTGCTTTTGATCCAGACATATAATTCAGTATATTACAGAAAGCCCAAATACTATGGAGATTCCTGTACACCCATGTTTATTGCAGCCCAATATATTATAACTAAGCTATGTTATCAGAGTGCATGCCTAACAACAGAAAAATGTGGAAAGAAAATATGATATATAAATAATTCAGTATCAGCCTTAACAAATGCAAAAGCATGTCATTTGAAGGAAAATGGATGGCATTAGAGGTCATGTTAAGTGAAATAAACCAAATTTTGAAAAGATGACTTATGGCATGAATTTTTTTCATATGTGAAACTGACAAAGACAGAGACAGAGAGAAAAAATAGATGAAAAGAGAAACAGATGATAGTAAAGTAAAAAAACAAAAATTAGAGAAAAGAAGGGAACATAAAGGAAGGGGAAGGGAGGTCTAAGGGTGATGTGGGATTAAAATGATCTAAATCTGCAATGTATGTTACAAATCTGCCAAAATGAAACCTGTTAATTTGTAGAATTTAAAATGTGTAAATAAATTGAATAAAGTGTGATCATTTTTATCATTATTTTGTAATGAGCAGGCAATTTTCCACCATGAATATTCCAAAAATATTCATATGACACAAATAAAATTATATGAGTATCTAGAATAATTTATTTTTTTAAAAAATATTCTTATTGCAAAGTAAAATTATTCTCAATGTAATGCATATGTTTCTCCTATTCTATAAAGGTCATCTGTCATAAGATAGCTATCAAACAATTTCAAACAAAATACAGAAATTTCTAGGAAGATTGTAGTGACAAACAGTGCAATTTAAAATGAGTACCTTTAAATTTCTGTCGAAACACTTAGAAAGTTTAAATCAATTCTACTGTTAACTAATATCTATGTCTGTAGAAATTTCATTACTTCATAAAAATCCCATTTTGGAGAATATAGGGAAAGACTTTATCTCTAACTGACCAATCATTTCTCTTCTAATCTTCATTGAAAAATAGTAACAAACTTTTATTCCTTTGGGGTAAATATATTTTGCCATTTTTACAATTTTCAATTTGGAATAAACTAGAAAAACTACACAAGAAATAACTTCTGCATTTGTTCATAACTTGAGTTAAAATTCACTTTAAAACACTTTTTTCCTATCTTTAGCTTTCTAAATTTCAGTTAAACCAAACCTTTCTCTCATCTCAAGTTATTCACTCTTCTTTTAAATTTTATTTTAAAGAGAATAGAACCCAATGAAACATAACAGAATATGACCTATCAAAGCAAAACAGTGAAAGTGGTACAGAACTTCAAAGCAGAATAATAGAAAATCAACATTGGCTACCATAATATATCTCACTATCTTCACAATGTTCATCAGACATAGCAAAATGAAACAAAACAAAACAGAATAAAACCAATCAAAACAGAACATTGAATAAAACACAACAGAATGGAACAAAACAAAACAGTGAAAAATACTACACATTGTTATCCTCAAAATAATTGCTTAGGTTACCAAATGCAGGGATAAAATAAGACAGTAAAATGGAACAAACCATTGGAATTCAAAAATAAGACAGAAGGAAATCCCCCACAGTTGAGATCATGCACACTGCCATCCTCCAAGCAGATGCCCAAACCACCAGCCCCAGGGCTGTAGAGTCAACAAAACAATACAAGTATCAAGCTATTTCCTTCCCCTCGGTTGCTATTTTCTCACCTTGAGTACTCCAAGTGAGGGGGGACTGCTCTTCTGGTTTTTTAGTGCATACTCTGGGAATTATGGGAATGTGTGGTTTCTCTTCTGGTGGTGGCTCATACCCATTGGAATGGCAGACCTCGCTTCACAAGAAGGTGTGCTTTCTCTTCTGGTTGAGGTTCTTACAGATCAGCCTGGTGGAGCTTGCTACATGGGAAGGCATGGTTTCACTTCAGGTTGAGGCTTTTTCCAATAAGAACAGTAAAGACTGCTTTGTAGGAAAATGTGACTGGTCTCCCAGCTGAAGCTTTTAACCATCAACATAGTGGAGCTTGCGTCAAGGGAAGGCTTGGTTTCTCTTTTGGTTGAGACTCTTACCAGTCAGCATCATGGAGCCTGCCTCATCAGAAGGCATGGTTTCTCTTCTGGCTGAGGCTCTTACTCAACAGCATGGTTGAGCTTGCTTTATGGGAAGGCTTGATTTTTTCTTCTGGTTGAAGCTCTTCTTGATCAGCATAGCAGGGCTTGCTTCATTGGAAGACCTCAAGTTTTATACTTTTAATTTTAATGGTCAAGTCAATATTTTGGGAATTTAATATAAAATTACATTCATTTTATAAGCATTATTTAACTGTAAATATAAATAACTAAAACCTTAAAGCAAGCAAGCAATAAAATTATTTATTCACTTGGTTTTTATTTGTCTATTTTTTCACAGTACATTCATAGACTGCAGGAGAAGAGAACAAGAAGTCACCAAGAAGTAAGCCCTCCCTGCAAACTGGTGCCATATGCAGGCCACAAGAAGCACAGCCAGATGTCAGTATTTTCACGAGTCAGCACCATTTGCAGCCTGCAGGGGAAGAGAACAGCAAGTCATCCTTGCAAATCAGTGCCATGCACAGGCCACTGGGGGGACAGTCAGATATCAGCCTTTTCCCATGAGTCAGGGCCATTCCTGGACTGTGGGGGAAGAGAACAAAAAGTTACCAAGAAGCAACCTCTCGCCTGTGAATCAGAACCATCTGCAGGCCACTGAGGACCGCCAGATGCCAGAATTTTCCTGTGAGTCAGCACCATTTGCAGACTGTGGGGGAAGAGAACAAGAAGTCACCAAGAAGCAAACCTTCCCCATGAATCAATGCCATGCATGGGTTGCTGGGAGGAAAGTCAGATGCCAGCCCCTTCTGGTATGTGGACTGGGAAAGGAGAAGAACCAAACTCCACCCTGACCATAAGTGACTGGCTGATCCAGAGAAACACAGGCTGTGATGACAGTTATGAGTGTAATGCACCTTAATGCTTGTAATGTTAAGTGTTTCACTGACTTTGCAAGTCTAAAGCCAATAGTCTGATCATTTACTCAAAGGGTAACAATATGCAGTATAATCTCTATGGGGATCTCCTTCTGAAGCTGGTAGACATTGTTCATTCTCTCTTATTTTGTTTTGAAGTCCTGTATCATTTTAATTGTTTTGTTGGCTTGGCTTTTATTTTGTTTTGTTTTGTTTGATTTTATTATATCCAATGGCATGGGCAGCTATTTCAAAGATAACAAGATATAATATGGTGACCATTTTGGATTTACTATTATCTTGTTTTGAAGTTCTTTATTACATTCATTGTTTTGTTTTTGTTGGTTCTGTTCTATTTTGTTTGATTTTTACTGTGTTGGAAGGTATCTGCAGACATTCTGAAGACAACAAGAGGCATTATGGTAACCATTGTTGATTTCTTATTGTTTTGAAGTCCTTTGTCACATACACCATTTCGTTTTGATTGACTTTATTCTTATTTATTTTGCTTGGTTTATTCTCTTTAAAATAAGAAAAAATCAATTAGTAGAATTATTTATTAATTTTATCTTTATAATTTTATTTTAAAAATATTTTTAATGTGATTTTGTAATTAATTCACTGAATGATGATTGAAGTCTTAGTGTTTATCAGAAATAGAGTAGGAGCTAAAAATACAGAAATAGCAAAATAAAACTCTGACACAAAAGAATTTCAAATGCAATAGTGAAAAGAGAAATCCCAACAATGAGTTGGTATGAAATTGGAAGAGAGATAAAATAAGAAATATATGAAGAGTGAGAGAACACATATATAAGATGTGATCAAACAATACAGAGAATGTCTAAATAATATTTTATTACAGTAAAAGACATATTATGTTGAATTTCCTTCAAAATACTCTAACTTCATGCCCACATATTCAGTGGCTCTTGTTATTTTCCAAAGCAGTATTGAAAGTCCTATTTTGTGTCTTTACAATATGTCATCAAAAATACAGTGAATGATACTGTTGAGTGTCATCCCAACAGAAAGACAGGTTTCTAAAAACATTACACTGGGGATATAGCTCAGCAGCACAGCATCTGCCTGCCAAGTGCAAGGTTGTGCGTTCAATCCCTGGTACAAATAAAAAAAATATTACTATATATTCTCACTTACCTACTCATGAGATTCAGTACCATGAATCTTCTGGGTTTCCTCCAATGTCAGAATAACAATGAAATGTAAATGCTATCAATTGGTTCCAGATATGGAGCTAGCCAGGACAGCACAACTAAGGATGTGAAATGACTTCAAAAATTCCTTCAGAATGGGGCAAGAATGATGACATAAGTGTGTATAAAGTAAAGGAAAGTATTTTGAAGGAGATAATTTGCCATGTCTTTCATGATAATCATTAATTAAATTTAAATAATTATCATATTTTTGGATCATATCTCATATTAATGTGTAGGTATGTAAAAATTTTTCATGAGCAATCCTTATAAAAATAGATTTTTAAGTGTTCTAGGCCATGAATTCAAGACTCATTGGTGGTTTTCATACATGTTAATGCTTCCATCATTGCATTGACTTTCCTTAAATCAGAAAAAAATGTAACTTAGATGTTAATTCTTGATATTTCTAATACTTGAGAGTCATGAATAGAGTTCACATATGAGGAAGAACAGGTAGATATTTTATTGTATTAATTAAAATACATAAACACTTTCAGGATTTAATATTTAACTACTTACTCTTACTAAGCAATAAAGAATAAATACAAATAGTAAAAGACCATATTTTCTCATAAAGATATTTAGGCACCCATTACAATAATTTGATGGAGATAGAGATATTTGTACATGTTGATACAAGTTAATATATTCCCTTTGGAACATATATGAGGCATGTGAAAATATGCCATGATAAGTGCAAGAACAGAATTTATTTGAAATGCTTTATTGAACATTGTTAGCTCTGAGCACTTTCAGAAGGATTATTTAGAAATAGCTTAACAGTCAGTATTAAGTAACTTAGTAATAGAAATGAATGAGAGTTTGAAAACACTAAGTTCATAAATGACTTCATGAGACAAATTATGATAATTTTGGATGAATTAGGTAAAGAAGAGAAATGTCAGCTGATAATTATATCAGCAGGATGTGTATGCATCTAGTTTCTTGCTCGTTTGTTTCATTATTGGTCTGAAAAACAAGTTCAGGAGAAAAATAACTTTGTCAGATAATACAAGATGGAGTTCACTATATTCATATTGTTTATATTTAAAAGGAAACAACTATGTTTTAATGAAAAACTACATGAATAATCTTATGATGATGATTGTATTGGATAAAAATAATATATATTTATATACTATATTTGGAAAATAATATATAAATCTATTTGATATATATAAGGAATATATTGAATACTCATGTATATAATGGCAAGAAGCCTTCATAAAAATTTATTGGGCAATTTTAATGAAACTAAATTGCTGTCTGATAACATGAATTACATTATAGCATAAGCCATGACTGTAAGACCTGGAAAAAATCATAAAATATTAACAGCATCAAAGCAGAGGTTTTGATGTGTCTAACTTTGTTAGAGATTTTAATTCTAATAGCATATTTTTGAATATTCATAAAACCTTCCACTTGATTAGTGAATAGAAAAGAACGAGGCCTTAATCATTTTTAAGATCACACCTATTACTTGTCATAGCAAAGGTGTGAAAACCAAATCTCCCTAGTGGATCAATTACCAAGAAAAGGAGCATTGCACTGTAGAATTTCAGACTTCAAAGTGCATAACTTTGATTACATGTTTTTACCAAAAAGATGAGTGATGGACGTCCTACATTGTCAGATTAAAGGGTCAATCTCTAACTAGAGGCAGACCAAGAGTTTATAGTATGACAGACCCCTCAGTGGTGAACTGGCAACTTTCAAGGTGAGAAAATGCATCAGTATTTCCATGGCTACAAATGAACCGTACAAAGAATTCTGCCAGAAATGGGTAATAGTAATAGTGAAGATTTGCCCAATATGTTAAAAATTTTGTATTGTTCCCCAAAAACTTATTTTAAGTTTGACTTGAGGAGGGCATATTTGTTATGCTAAATATTTCTAAAATGTTTATGAGTAAATTGAAGGTTTTCTGTGTTCACTTTTCTCTTCTCATGCCCAAAACTATGGAATAAATGTAAGATTATTCATTACAAGTTTTAGTTATCCTTCCCAAAACTTTGTTAGAGATTTTAATTCTAATAGCATAACTAATATTTTTCTTACTTAAATAGAAATATAATGTAAAATAGTAACATAAGAGAAATTATGACATATTTCTAGAACTTAGCAAATAAAATTTGTAGACCCAGTGTTTACATCAGCCAGTGAAAATAATGTATGCGTATGTATATGTGTGTGTGCCTGTATGTGTGTGTGTGTGTGTGCGTATGTATATGTGTGTGTGCCTGTATGTGTGTGTGTGTGTGAGTGTGTGTACTTATTGGAAAGAAAAGGATCTTTCTTACATGAAACTGAAAATATCAGAAAGAAGTCAAAAATACTAAAAAAGAGAGATAAGTGTAGAATGATCCTATAATTCAGGATTGGAGTAAAAGATATCAGTATGAACTTATGTTTGGCTTAATATAGCTACAGATTGATAGATACAAAGTTAAAATGAATAGTTTAGCATACAAGCCTGAGTATAAACATCATACTTTCTCTTTTTCTTGAGACAAAGTAGAAAAAGTAAAATCCCAGAAGCAACAGGCTTGGAGGTCATCTAGACACAGTATTGTACAAACTGAATTTGTGGACAAACATGAAGCAGAATACAGTCTGTAGTTTAGTGTTGTACAATGTCAGTATTTTATTTTTGATAGTATGGGGCATGGACGGTGATTGCCTGTCATGTACCTACCAGGAAAATGACAGAAACTGGTGTAGAGAAACTCTCTACACTGTATTTACAACTGTGTAAAAAGAGTTATTTCAGAACAAAAATATTGCAAAAAATGGAACTTTTCTATTAAAAAACTTCATAGTTGGAAGCAAGGCAGTTAAAAGGATAAAATGTTTAAACTTTTGTCTGAGATATACTTATTTTGAGAGTAAATACACAGCTAAAACAATGCACATCATCAGGAAAATTAAAGTTAAAACAACTATGAAATTAAGTATTCATTATAATAACATTAAAAAACCTGACATAACAAGTATTGATAAGAATGTGAAACAAATGTCAAAATTTGTTTTTCTTAAAATGTTTAAAGTACACTTATATGATGACTTAGTAATTTCTCTTAGCTATTTAGCCAAACAAAATGAAAGCATTTATAGATACAAAGAGTTATTCATGAGTGAAATTTGTATCACCTTTACCCGTAAAATCCAATAGCTTAACATATCCTAGTGTCTATTCATAGGTGATAGGGAAGCAATGTATGATACATTCACATTATGAAATGTTAATCACTAAAAAAATTTCTACAGTTGACAACTTGGAAGAGAAACCTATTATTGTTACAAAATTAGAGCCAACAATAAAAAAATACATACTGTATGATCTCACATAATTTTTTTAAAGTGAAAATTATTAGTGAGAATGAATAGATGATGGAAGAAAATGACACAGAAACCAAAATAATGTCAGCCACAATATGACACTTTTTTCATTAAAAATTTATTGAAAGAAGTGAGGATTATGTTAATCAAATTCGTTGGAATTTACTTTTTAGAAAAATAATTTTACTGCCATACACATGCCATAAATCTTGGTGGCTATAATTGCTATTTAATCATCAGTTATCAAGGGCAATTTACAAGTATGTCATTGAAAATACCATGGAAATTCTCTCTTAAACATAAATGTCAATATGTGGGCAATGTAAAAATAGTTATGAAGCCAGAGAATGTGAATTTTGGAAGTGTTATGGCACAGGTGGCCTAATATTTAGATTTTCCTTTCAGAGATATAAAATTTATCATTTTACAGAGCTAAGATCAATGAATTAAGAACAGATAGTAAATACATGAAAGCTTTAAGGGTAAAAATAGAAAAAAAGTATTAGTAAAATATAGGCTACAAAGACATAAAAGAGAAGAAAAGACAGGTATTTAAGTGAGGTGACTCCCATTTTTGTCAGACAAGGCAGAAAAAAGTTTTCACATAGAGCAAATAAATGAACAATGTAAGATAAAATGTTTTATTTGTACAAGGAGAGAAAAAATTATTTAACTCTAAAATACTGCACAAATTTTTATGCCCAGGGTTATCATGGCCAACTCAGAAAATCACGTTGAAAACAAAATAAAGTTGTTTATAACTACAGGTATTTAAATAGTTCCAGAAAAAAATTATATCTTTCTTTTTACCAAGGTCTTTTCATGTATAAATTTGTGTGCTGTCAGGAAAAACACACACATATACATGCTCTCTAGAATCTTAACTCTTTGAATAGATGATGCATCTTTTCTCTAAATAAAGCTCAGGTATATCATCACCCATAGTGCTCTGGAAGTGGGCATCATTCTTGCATACTGCATCTGCCTGCATTTTCAGAATCATCTCTTAACTGTCTGCTCAGAATGCTTACTGAAGCAATTTATTCACTGCAATTGTGAAGAAAGCACTGGTTGGGGAAAAATATAAGCTGCCTTCTCAACAGATTACAACAATTCCCCATACATAAACATGACAAAAAATACTGAAAAATCTTCCCATGCAGTATGGAGAGTCACTTTAATAGTTAATTTCTCCTTTTAAAAAAAAACTATATAAGAATATTGTATTTCTTAAAATTATACTCCAAAGGACTCTCATAATGTCTTAAAGGTTTTATTTATTCCCTTTTGTAGCAGAAAAAATTGGTTATTATAACAATCACTATACAATTGAAAGTTTTAGGTTTTAATAAAAAATATATTTATGATAATAAAACTATTACATAAAATAGTATATTTAAAATAAAGCAAAGTCAAATTTATTTCATTTCATTTCATTTTATTTTACTTTATTTTTGGGGGTACTGAGGATCAAACTTACAACCTTGTGCTTCCCAGGTAGGTGCTTGTGCGGCTGAGCTAAACCCTCAGCCCCTAAATTGATTTTAAAAATTCAAAGGTAGCAAGTATCTTAAAATGAAACAGGAAATGCACTGCTAAATATTGCTTATGATAATGATAACATCTAATAAAAATTTAAAAAACAGACTGCTTAATGATACTGATAGATATGAGCCACGTTTATAAATATAGCTTATCATCTCTATATTTTAATATTTTGAGAAGTCATATGAAATAGCAAATATGACTATACACAATTTCTTATGATTATATATTATTTTATCTTTATAATTATACAAAACCATGGGGGCCAAAGTAATACTTTTTCTTTTTAATCTTTAAATAAAATTAATTCCTTTCCAGGGAGCTGAAGGTGCGTGAGGTGATTCCCAGCTCACGGGAAAAGCTTTGGAACATCTATCCCAGCCAGCAAGACCCCACCCAGCATCTTAAATCACCAGAGGATGCATGGGAGGTCTCCATGGTCCTAATTGGGCCACACCTAGTGAGCCAAAGGCATGCCACAGTGATTCCCAGTGCACAGGGGAAGCTTTGGAACATCGCTCCCAGCTGGTAAGATCCTGGCCAGCAACGTAAGTCACCAAAGGATGCATGGGAGGTCTGTGCATGTCTAACTGAGCCACAATTAGTGACATCCATACTGGCCAGGGAAGGTGCATGAGGTGATTCCCAACACAGGGGGAAGGTTTGGACCATGGCTCCCAGCTGGTAATACCTCAGCCAGCATCCCAAATCACTGGAGGACACACAGAGGTCCCTGCAGGCCTAACTGGGCAACACCCAGTGACCTCCAAGTGGCTAGCATTTGCTTTTATTCCTCCCCAGCAGCCCACAGTGTAAGAGGTGATTTCCAGTGCATGTGGAAGCTTTGAAACACAGCTCAAAACCCAGAAATATAGGAAAATGACAAAACAAAAGAGCAAAATGCAATCTCAAACATCCAGCCCATCCCAAGCAAGCCTAGGAGACATGGACAGAGAAGAAAATGTAAGCCATACACCTGAAATTTCTGAAATGATAACAACTAAAGTAAATAAACAACTCCAGGAAGCTATAAAAGAACTCAGATCAGAAATACTCTCCCAGGTAAAAAAAAAAAAAAAGAAATGATAAATGTAATGAAAGAAATTCTGAGCACATCAAAAGAAGACATAGTTAAAAAATTAGAAGAATAGTGCAAAAAATGGAAACCCTGAATGAACAATATAAGAAACAAACAATGCATGAAGCAGATTCAAAGAGATATACAGGAAATAAAAAATTCCATTGAAAGTTGGCAAAATTGCCTCAGTGAAAGTGAAGATAGAATTTTGGACCTTGAAGACAAGATTGCAGCTAGTGAAAAGGAAATGAAAGATCCTTTAAAAATAACAAGGAATTAGGAAATAATTCAACACTGCAAGATGATGCAGAGAAAAACAACATAAGATTGATAGGGATAAATGAAAAAGGTGACAATACAAATGATATCAAGAAACTATTTACAAAAGTAATAGCTAAAAGTTTCCCAAACATGAGAACGGAAACTGAGATACACGTAAGTGAAGCATATAGAACTCCAATTAGCCATAACCAAAATAACACTACACCCAAACATATAATAATCAACATCCTAGAAATTCAACATAAGAACAGAATATTAAAATCCGTTAGAGAGAAGACATAGATCACCTAAAAAGGAAAGCCTATCAGAAACAGCAGACTTCTCAACACAGACAATGTCAAGAAGAGGATGAAGTATTTCAGATTCTAAAGTAAAACAACTTACAACCCAGACTGATATACCCTGAAAAAATGTCCTTTAAAATGGATGAAGAAATAAGATACTTCCATGACAAAGAACAGCTGAAGTAGTTTATGATCACCAGACCAACTCTTCAAAGAATACTGAAAGACATTCTAGATAGACATAGGAAAAAACCACTAAGCAAGGCAGACAAAGAGAGTGGGAAAGGTAAAGAAGCAACAGCAGAAAGACAACATGTCAAAAATAAACCAATATATAACAGTTATAACCATGAATATAAATGGCCTCAATTCACCAATTAAAAGAAACAAACTGCAGAAGGGATCAAGAAACAACATCCAACCATATGCTGTCTACAAGAATCCCATCTAACCCCAAAGGAAACTTATAGACTGAAAGTCAAAGGATGGAAAACAATACTTCATGCAACAAGAACCTCCCCAAAAAAGAAGGGGTAGCTATTCTTTTTGCAGAAAATGTGAACTTCAAACCAAGAATGATCCAAAGAGATAAAGATGATCACAACATATTAGTTAGGGGAAAAATTCAAGAGGAAGAGATAACAATCTTAAATATATATGCACATATTTGGAAGCACCCAGCTATACAAAACAAATACTAACAGAAATGAAACATCAAATAAGCAATAACACAATTATAACAAGAGACCCAAACATGCCATTGACACAAAGGAACAGATGAACTAGACAGAAAATGAGCAAAGAAATAACAGAACTGAATCACACCAGTGAACAAATGGACCTGGTGGATGTATACAGAGTGTTGCACCCAACAACATCAGAATATATATTCTTCTCAGCAGCACATGGGACATTCTCTAAAATAGACCATATATTAGCCCACAGAACATGCTTAAATAAATGCAAAAAAATTGAAATTATCCCATGTATGTTATTAGTTCACAGTGTCATGAAATTAGAAACTAATTACAAAAGAAACTGCAAAAAACCCACAAACACATGGAAATTGAATAATGCACTCATGATCAATCAGTAGGTCGCAGAGGAAATTAAAGAATAAATTAAACAATATGTACAAGCAAACGAAAATACAAATACAACTTACTAGAACCTGTGGGATGCAATGAAGGCAGTCCTCAGAAGAAAAGTTATTGTTGTGAATTCTCGCATCAGGATAGCAGAATGAACACAAGCAACCTGATGCTACACCTCAAACATCTAGAAAAAGAAGAGTAATTAAGCCCAAAGCCAAAGAAAGGAGGAAATTACAAAGATCAGAGCAGAAATCAATGCAATAGAGACTAAGAAAACAACACAAAGAATCAATGAATCAAGGAGTTGGTTCTTTGAAAGAATAAATAAAATTGATAAGCCCCTAGCCAACCTTATTTTAAAAAGCAAAAGAAAAAATTTAAATTCATGCAATAAAAAATGAAAAGAATGACATCACTACAGACTGTGTGGAAATACAGAAGATCATCAACACCTATATTGAAAACCTCTACTCTCATAGGTTCAAAAACAGAAGAAATGGATAGATTGCTAGAAACATATGAATTACCAAAGCTGGGTAAAGAAGAAGTAAAACTGCTGAATAACTAAATTTCAATTAACAAAATTGAAAATGTAATTAAATCCTTACCAACAAAGAAAAGCCCAGGTCCAAATGGATTCACTGCAGAATTCTGCAAGAAATTCAAAGACTTAATGCCAACACCCCTGAAACTCTTCAATGAAATTGAAAGGGAAACAATTCTCCCTAACTCATTCCTAGAAGCAAATATTACTCTAGCACAAAAGTCTGAGAAAGACCCAACCAAAAAACAGAACTACTGGCCAATCTCCCTAATAAACATGCATACAAAAATTCTCAATAAAAGTTTGGCAAACAGGATGTAGCAAATCTTCAAGAAGATTATAAACCATGACCAAGTGGGATTCATTACAGGGATGCATGAATTGTTCAATATGTAAATCAATAAATGTAATCCACCATATCAATAGAGCCAAAAATAAGAATCACATGATAATTTAAGAAAAAGTTTTTGATAAGGTCCAACACTTGTTCATGAAATGAACTTTACAGAAAATTTGAATAGATGTTCTTTTCCTCACTATGATAAAAGCCATTTATGACAAACCAACAGTGAGCATCATATTAAATGGCCAAAACTGAAATCCCTTATCCTAAAATCAGGCACAAGACAACAATGTCCGTTATCACCACTCCTATTCAATATAGCACTGGAAATACTAACCAGAGCAATTAGACAAGAGAGAGAAATAAAAGGAGTAAAGATAGGAAAAGAGGAAGTTAAATTATCATTATTTGCAGATGACACGATACTCTACACAGAAGACCCCAAAAACTCCACTGAAATACTCCTAGGTATAATAAATAAATTCAGTAAAGTAGCTGGATACAAAGTTAACACTCAAAAATCAATAGCATTCCTATACACTAACAACAAAACCACTGAGAAAGAAATAAGAGAAATTACACCCTTCACGATAGCATCCAAATAAATGAAATTCTTAGGAATTAATCTAACAAAAGAAGTGAAAGATCTATTCAGGGAAAATTATAATACCCTGAAAAAAGAAATCAAAAAGGACCTCAGAAAATGGAAATACATCCCTTGTTCATGGATAGGAGGAACAAATATTGTTAAAATGGTCATTCTCCCAAAATTGTTATATAGATTTAATACAATCCCAATGAAAACACCATTAGCATATCTTACAGATCTAGGAAAATGACTCTTAAAATTCATCTGGAACTAGAAGAGACCTAGAATAGCAAAGGCAATTCTAAGCAGCAAAGGCAAGGCAGAAGGCATCACAATCCCTGACTTGAAGTTATACTACAAACTACTGTAATAAAATCAACATGGTACTGGTATGAAAACAGACCTGAAGATAGAATAGATTAGAAGATACAACTATAACTACAAACACACTCAGCCACCTTATCTTTACTAAAGGTGCCAAACATGTTCACTGGAAGAAATATAGTCTCTTTAATAAATGGTGCTGGAAAAATTGGCTCTCCATATGGTGAAAACCAAAACTAGACTCATGCTTATCACCATGTTCTAAACTAAAGTCTAAATGGATCAAAAATCTAAATATTAAAACAGAAATACTAAATCTGTTGGAAGACAAAGTAGGTAGAAATCTTGAAGACAAAAGGGTAAGCAGAGAATTCATGGACAAGAATCAAACTGCACAGGAAATACTTCACAGAATCAATAATTGAGATCACATCTCATTGAAGAGTTTTCACATGTCAAAAGAAATCTCTAGCACAGTGAAAAGAATACCCATAACTTGGGATAAAATCTTAGTCAACTGTCCCTCAGACAAGGGACTTCTCTCTAGAACATATAAACAATTTAAAAAAATCAGACTCTTGAAATTCAAAGACTCAATCCGAAAATCTGAGATGAATACATAGTTCTCAGATGAAGAAATGCAAATGGCAAATAAACACATGAAAAAATGCTCAGCATTATTGGTCATTACAGAAATGCAAATTAAAACCACATGAGATTCCATCTCACTCCAGAAAGAATGGCCAAGATTAAAAAAAAAATATCAACAACAAATGCTGGAGAGGCTGTGGGGGAAAAGGAACTCTTCTGCACTGTTGGTCGGAGTGTAGACTGGTGCAACCACTGTGGAGTTCAGTCAGGAGGTTCCTCAAAAAGTTGGGATTGGAAGTCCCATTTGACCCACCTATTCCACTTCTGGACATATTCCCAGAAGAATTGAAAACATCATATCACAGTGATATATGTGCACCCATGTTTATAGCAGCACAATTTGTAACAGCCAGATCTTTGAAACAACCTAAGTGCCCATCAACTGGGGAATGGATAAAAAAGATGTGGTATTTTTATACATCTACTCTAAAGAATGATCACATTGAGATATTTATAAATAAATGGACACAACTTGAGACCATACTCATAAATGAAATAAATCAAACTCACATGTGTAAATACTCTGTATAGTCTCCCTAGTGTAAGAAATGGTAAGAGTATATAACAATACAAAAACTTTAATAAATACAGTGAAATAATAAGAATCTGCTCCAAGGGGAAACAATAATATCTCACGAGAAGGGAGGAAAAAGAAAAAGGAAGGTAATATAAAAAATATCTAAAATTATATAAATACACTTAGGATAGCTAAGGTGATTATGCTACTAATGCTATAATTTCTTGGAACAAAACAATTAATATTCATAGAGTGTTGGAACAATTGTGTTTTTTAGTGTATCATGATCTGAGGAACTCTTGACGATCATTATATAAAATAATAACCCTAGTGATGCCTGTCTTTAAAAACAAACAATAGCTAACAATAATTCAAATCATATTTGATTATTTTTGGCAATGTAAAGTTATAGGAGCTTATTCAGTGAAGAGAAAAAAAATCTGGCATATTTAATTTGATTTTAGTTGAGACAGTTTTGAGTGAAGATAAACATTATAATTTCAGCTTTCACAATTATTCTTACTAAGTTCAATAAAATATAGAGGAGAAATTTACTCTCAGTTGCATATGATGAACATTTAGATTATAATTGAATACAAACAAACTGCATTATTCTGTCAAGCAGAAAAAAACTTCCAAAGTATAGAAACATTTCTGCATAAAGTGAAATTGAATGACACACTTTGTGACAAAAGTAATATTTAATAACAATTATTTCATTCCAGTAGTATGCACTTTCTCCTTTTAGCTCATCATCTAGAATTTGAGAATATTTGAAATTTTATAAAACAATATAATCTAAGGGTCCTTTTGTGACTGTAGCCATTTTATGAAGTTTTCCATAATTGCTCTATACTTAAATCAGTTTGAATTCTTTAAAGACTATATTCTACAAATTGATAATAAAAATGTTTTAATTTTTGATGCTTTTGAAGATCATAATTCCTAAAAAATTAAAGAGAGAGCCAATAAAAATTATTCATTTAAAATCATTGGAGCAAATTGAAAATTCTGTATCACTCATTATTGATGGTTAGTGCAGTCTGGTTTCCTGGTACTATAAGATGTCCCAGACTCATGTGGTATAATCTTCACCTCATTCTTAGAAAGGGCCATTTATTCAGGGATTCCTGTTTTTTTTTCAGTGGAGAATATACTAGGAACCAAGACGGCCACAATGAGTGAACTTTGCTATTGAAGTGTTCTTGGTTCAAAGCAGTTTAAACTGAAAAGAAATATACGTATGTGTAGGAATCGATGTTTCTGAATGGAAGTTGTGTGTGTGTGTGTTGCTATGAATAGATGTACATCTTTATTGGGCTCGGCACAAGCTCATTGCCATTGTCATCGAATCCAATACATTACCACACTGACCATTTCAGGCCTCCATCATGCTTGTCTCTACCTTCCTACTTTAATAATGAAAAAAGCTAATTTCCATCATCTGCCAACTTAACTTATTAAATTGCATTTATCTGATGGGTGCAAGTAATAGATTGTCAATCTGTCCAATTTTTTCTTATTGTAAAGAAGGAGAAACAGTATGTAAATTCTTACATGTTTGAAACCAGAGATTTTGTATAAATGTGTGTATTCCAGGTTAATACATGTATGCGACTTTCAAATACAGACAGTTTTGGAATTAGGTCTGCAACTCCTGCATTCCCACTTTTGTTTTGTTGATGTCATGTTATTCAGAGGATCCTTGCTACACTCTCCCCACACAGTAACCAAAATATCAGGGATACCAAATAAGAAACATTCCAGGAAATACAGACAGATATGGCTCAGAAATCTTTAACAGGACTCTGGGGAAACTGTGAAGTAGGAAGCACCTGGATTCTGTCTCATTGTTTGGACCACAAATGTGCTGGCCTGGGCCTGCCAGTGCCTCCTGAAATCCCAGTACTCTGGGAGGCTGAGACAAGAATCACTGTGGGTTTGAGGCCAGTCTCAGCCACATAGTGAGATCCTGTCTCAAAAACAAAACAAAACAAAACAAAACAAAACAAAACAAAATTACCAAGCTACAAAGAGCAATACACTGGCTGAGTCTTTCTAGTGTGGCCATTTTGGAACCCTTAAAGTGAGCAATTACAAATGATGAGTTAACACATAGAAAACATTAAGTGTTACACAGACATAGGCATGTGACGTGTTATAGAGTGAATGGTTTCAGAAGGACAATAAATGACAGTCAACACATGAAAACCAGCTGCATTTCTACCTACCAGCAATAAAATCTGAAAAAGAAATTAAAAACAATTCTATTTGGAAAAAAATCAAGGAAAACAAAATATTTAAGAACTGTCTAAGTAGGTAAAAATCTTATAAAATGAAAACTAGACACTAAAACGTTAAAGGAAACATGAACAGAAACATATATAAACTAATAGATTCAAACCCTTATAACTGTTTAAAGGTTAATATTCCACAAAGAGATCTGAAAATACAGTGCAATTCCTCTTAAAAAAAAAAATAAACTTTCCGTGACACTTTCTTCCTGCGGAACTAGAAAACCAATGTAACGGGTGATCATATATGTGATAAAAGATTAATACCTACAAAAATGCTCAAATAACTTAAATAGAAATATCTACATGTATGATTTACAAGTGGCAAATAATTTTATTGAAAGATATTCAAAATTGTTATCCTTAGGGGAATGCAAGTCAAAATTACAATGAAGTACCACTTCATACCTATTAGATCGTTACTACTCAAAAAAATGAAATATCAAAGGTTAATGAAGATGTAGAAAAAGTAAACCCTTGATCACTGTCATCCATTTTTGACAGGAAAGCAAAATGGTAAAACTACCCACCGTGGATAACACTATGAAAATTATTCAATAAATTAAAATAAATGCAATGATTGTTTTTAGCTGTATTATTCACAGTAGCCAAAATATGAAAGAAATCAATGTCAATAATCACATGACTGGATAGCAGAACAGAGAGCCACTCATGCTTTACAAAGGGAGAAAATTCTACAACATGCTGAAACATAGGTGTAACCTGAGAGCATTTTTCCAACTGAAATAAGCCAGTCACAAGAACACAATGACTATAGAATTCAATTATATGGGGCAATTAGAGTTAAATCAATCATTAGGACTGAAATTAAAATCATGCTTTCCAGGGAGTAGGAAGAGGAAATAATTGAGATTCATTGTTCAATGAACACAGAATTTCAGCTTTACAAGTTGAAAAGAGTGAAAAAGAAATAGTAACATTTGCACATAAAAGATATATTGAATGCTACCAAGTTGTACACTTAAATAGGTACTAAATTTTTGTTACATGTATCTAATAAAAAAATTATAAAAACATAAAAATAATGCATACTCATACCTATGCATTGAACACAATACAAATACTGAAAAATAGACAAAAATTGTAACAGCTATGCTAGAAATAGTATAATTTATTTTCTTTTTATTTTATAAATTTCTGTAGTGTATTTTTATTATTCTTTTAATTCATAATGTCTCCATATAAGAAAAATAATATAAAAATATTTGGCTTCTAATTAGGAAAAAAAAGTCTCACAGTTTTATTGAAAATTCTTTAGGTGGAAAATTCCAACTCTTTGTCGGTCTTTGCTACAATCAGGATAAAACTCCTATCAGTATGATATTTCTGCCAACCTTGCACAACACACTCCCTGTTTCTCTTATACCAGCATTCTTACAGATGAAATCTTTCTACATTTTATGGGTTTAATAACTGCTTCTCACAGGGCCCAGGATAACAATTTAATTTTGATGCCTTTCAGACTGTACACAGTAAAACTCTCTATATTTTAATAGCATGTGTTTGCAGTACCTGATGATTAAATTTATTGATGGGAACTCTGAGCATGTACATGAGAGATCTTAATTCTTTTTATTTCCCCTTTAACACCCTACCAATCATTATAAGAACAGTATATTAATATATCTCAAAACACCCTAAAAATCTTAGGTAAGATGTTAGACAGAAATAAAGAAAATTGGAAGTGTAGGAAATACATATGTATTGAAAGCATTGGGTTTGTTCTACTACTTTCAGTCTCTGCATTTTGCTGAATATATTTGTAAGCCTACACCTCTAGGATTAAAAGCTTGATATCCCCAATTTAAAGAAGGCAAGGTTTAGTTTGGCTCATAGCTCCAGAGGTTTAGTCCATGGACAGGTTGCTTGTAAGCATGATTTATGGTGGAAGGCTGTGGTGAAATAAAGCTTCTTACCTCACTGTGGCTGCCAACAGAACAGGGGAACAAAGCCACAGAAGAGAGGATAGAGACCACTTTAGTCACACCTTCATGAAAGACAGAAGTATGCTTAACTAACCTCCTAGGTGCCACAAGTCGATCAACTTGACATTCCAGCTTGTTATCTTCTACTTGTTGTCAAACTGACAGGAAACACAACTACTAAAACCACACTGTATCACCAAGTTAACACAACATCATAATTCCACCTGGAAAGATATAACCATCCAGTGTAAAACACAAAATGCACTATTCCACTCCTTACAGTGGTCATGTCCAGACTTGCTTCAAAGTCTCCTGTAAGACTCAAGTCATATTCAAATAACAAGATATATATTACCAATATATAATGTATAGAGTAAACATCCTCATTCTAAATTGGGGGAATAGAGGGTATACTAGAATAGAACAAAAGCAAGACCTAAACACAACTGGATAACATTATGTCCCATGGCTCCATGTCCAGCATCAGAAGCACATGGTGGTAAGATGAGAGTTCCAAAGGGCTTTGTGGGCACCATCCATATGACCTTGCTGGGCTGACTCCATTTGCTGCTTGAAACTTTCTTTTCCAGAGAGTACACATTCCTGGCACATCTAGATTCCTCAAGTTTTCACTGCACCTTCAGATTTATTGTCATGGCTTTACACATTCCCCTCTCAGTGAAACATTCTAATGCATCTGAACATTTTCTTTGGAATCTGGGTGGAACCATCCATGAACATACAATTCTTGTATTCAGCATGACTGAGAAATTATCATCACAAAAACAGTTTCAGGGTCTGCCACCACTGTGAGCAATACCTAGGCACCCTCAGATCTTAGCTCCAGCATCCTCTGAAGGCTTGGATGACTGGGCATAGTGAAAGAAATTCTAGGTTACCAATCCCTAAACTGTCCTTCTCCAGTGAGGAGCTAAAGGGCTCTCTTCTCAAATGAAAGAATTACAGTTATGTACCCTTCAGCTTGCAATGAGTGGTATCATACTGATCTGAAATGTCCTCAAGGCATCTTTCTTCTTGTCCTTTTACAAACAAAGTAGTTTGTTTCTTTTAATGGTTCTGGTCTCCTTACCAACACAATTGCTTTGACTCTAACTTTCTACATGCTTTTTCCCTGCCAATTTTTTAAAATGTTTCTGCTCTGCTTTTTGATGTCTATTCTCCTGATAACTTTGTCCAGAAGCAGGCAGCAGTATCCATGTAACAACCTGAACATTGGGCTTTGTGAAAGTTTCCTTTGCTAGAAAAATTACTATTGTATAGTAGTCCTTAAATGCAACAGTCCTTAAATGCAGCTTTCCACCAAAGTTTGGAAAGGTGGGTAAAATATAAACAAAGTCTTTTCCAGAATGAAACATGCATACTTCCTTATCCTAGTTCCAATAGCATCCACATTTCCAACTGAAATTTCATGACCCTGTTCTTTGTTGTCTGGATCTTTGTCAGTGTTCTGGTCTTCTGAACACCAACCAGTTTACCTATTAAGCTTTGCTTACAAGTTTTTCTAACCCTCATCTCCAAAGTTTTATAAATTCCTCCCTCAAGCCAGTTCCAAAAGCTTCTAAACTATGTAGGCACAATTACAACTGTTTTCTGTATTAATCAACTTTCCCATCTCTTTGAAAAAATGTCTGAGTTCTACAATTTAAAGCAGGAAAGGTTTACTTTAGGTCATGGTTTCAGAGGTTTGGTCTCTGGTTGAGTTTCTCTAAAGCATAAACACCACGGTTGGAAGTGTGTGGTGCAACAAGGCTGCTCATTTGATGATCGCTGGGAAGAACAGCACCACAGGTGAAGGGATCAGTGAGCAATAACAGAACCCAGATCTGAGTCTTCAGGAGCCTTTCAAACATACTCAGAAATGTTTCTTACTAATTTCCTAGGTGGCACCCAAATCAATCAAATGACAAGGCAGTTTAACTGTCATGTTAGGTAGTGCAGAGATATACACTGCCTAGTCCTTGAGGTCAATTAATGTGTACCTTCTGTTCCTTCAACTTGCTTCACAATTCTTAGTTATTTTTAATAGTACATTTGATTTTTAATTCATTTTTAAAGAAAAACTAGCTTAACTGATTCTGTAAACTTATATGCTGAAATAAAATTAGCACTATCATTAGCAAAAGCTGTGAGGTTAATGTAATAGATTTTCTAATACATAATTTCACTTTATTATATAAGTGCATTTTCAAACACTGCATGGAATTGTGTAGTAATATTTTTCATACCAATTAAATAATTATTAACGAAATATTTTAACAATATTAAGTTTTATTTAAACATGTTAATACTGTCCAAATTCTTGTTTTATTTGGTGCCATACAATCTATGTAAGATGAAATAATTTATAGAATGTTTTCATAAACTTGTTTTCCTCTAAACTTTATTGATATTACAGGTAAACCTTACACATTAACTTTTATAAAATACAAATAAATGTTTCTGACAGCCCGTGTCCGTAAAGGGGCTTGTCCATCTTTCCCCTTGTCTTCTTTTCCATCTTATCGGAAATCTACCATAGTTTCCATGTACACAATACAACGACTCTCACAATGCTCACCGTAAAAACTAATTAACATAGGAGGTGAAACATTTTGCTTTTCCTTGTGACTTCCTTAAGCAATAAATAAAAACCCAGAATAAATAAAATCTAAAACACATATGCTAGTACCATAATTGATCGTTGAAGTACTTTCTATATTGCCTTATTGAAAAACCCTGTGCAAGAAACACTGCCAATGATGGTGTTACAAAATCACAGTCATTATGATACCACTGAAAAATGTATTGCTCTATATAACCTTCCTGTAGTTCATCAGGTAATATTATTACCACACTATTTTATTAGATAGCATTTCAAATTATTTGTAAAAGAATAGCCAGTTTCAGACTATTTGAGGTTCCACATTTTCCTGTTAAAACATATATTTCATACTCTTTGTCATGTTTTCCATTAAATTTATTTGTGTCCTAAGGCTCATGGAAGAACACAATACTCATACAAAATTTTGGTTCATCTCACACTTCAAATAACATTTTGTTGTTGTCCTGTAATGAGTTTTCAAAGACACTGTTGCCTCTTTACAAAAAATTCTTCCAATAATATCACTGAATTAGATTTTCATCTATTGTGTTATCACTAGTAATATTTTGTAGCTTTAAGTATAACTGATGTACAATTAATTGTAATGTTTAAATTGTACAACAGGATGCATTTTAGCATGTGTATACATGTATGAAACTATCACAGTAATCAAGATAAAGCCTGAGACTTCTAAAAGTTTCCTCTTACTCCTTTCAAACCTAACTTTTTTTCCTCCCATCCCTTCTACTCTTAGTGCAGGGGAATACTGCCTTGCTTTCTGTGACTAAACCCTTGTCTTTTCCTATAATTTTATACAATGGCATTATGGCACACATTTTTATTTGACTTCTTTCTTTCAGTATTGTTTTGAACATGTGATCATATTTTATCACGAATCAATAATTTATTTTTTCCCTTGTCTTTGAGTAGTAGCATTTCATTTTATTGATACATCGATTTTACCCATTTATATGTTAATGAATGCCTAGACTAATTTTAGTTTTTGGTAATAATAGCTAGGGCTGCTATGTATGGACATATAATTATTTTCCTAGATAAATATCTAGGTGTGAAATAGCTGGATTACTCTGTAGGCAAATATTTACAGTAATTTTTAATAAATTGCTTGAATAACTCCTGAAATTGTGACAGAATTCAAGGATTTATTAATAGCCCCAGAAATGGTTGCAATCCCTCTTGGAACTCTGTGTCTTCTCATCTGGTGAAATGGATAAAAACTTCTCCAGTAATAAGAATGTCTACTTATCATTAAGTGTAAATATAGCATTATGTTGTTGTGATATGCAATGAAAATGAGTAATCTTGTTAATTTATCACCAAATTTACTCTTATTTAGCCTGTGATAGTAGAGATCAATTTTGCAAAACAATCAGATTTGTAAATTGGCAGAATGTTAATTATAGTGAGGAGCAAGTATTAGACTGACAAAAAAAACAGTGGGGAAGGATAGTTTTCTCCCTGGTGCTTGTGTATCATGTTAATCAGGCTGTAAGACAGGGCCCTCTGTTGCTCACAAGGATCTCAGACTTACTTTCTTTAATTTCCAGGTACAGAGAACATGTACTTTATCTTGAACATCTTTAAAGGATCAGATTTAAATGGGACTTAACTTGTTAGTGTTTTCAGAATATATTCTGACAGACTCCTGAAATTGCAACTTTTTCCTATATAACTCATCCAAAATACAGTTTTTCTTAAATTAAACTCATCGGCTAAAGCTGTCTCAGCACCTGCCTCCTATAGAGTGTTTCACCACCTTCCGTATTTCATGGGAGCTAAGGTATTTGGCAGCACTCAGCTTCTACCTGCCCTTTTACAGTAGGATCGCAATGAAACAAAACCAGCAAAGCATCTCCCTAAGAACAAGGTCCCTCAGTACTCACTGCTCAGTTGTGATTCAGCAAGCTGAGTGTATGGCTTTGCTTTGTGAATGGCTTCCTCCAGAGTCACAAACGTCCATTAAGTCCCCTATCCTTGGAAATGAAGGTGAGGGAAATAACATGGTTAATTCCTCGTCTTTGGATACTCAGCACTAGGGATGGTAACTGCTGCATGTATTTTCTGTTTTCTTCTTCTTTATAGTTGTCTTTAGTTCCTGTAGCCAGTGTCACAGTGCATGCTTTACTCACCTGTCAAAAATACTTTTAACAGTTCCTGTTTCATTTACTGTGTGGAAAAAATTTTTCATTTGTCACCATTTTGATTCAAAATTAAATGCAATTACAAGGGTTAAATTTTAACAGTTTTACTCCATTATATTCTTTTTCTCTCCTTTTTTGTTTGCAACCTCACAACTCAAATCAATATAATCATAAGAATAGATATGCTACATTTATGGTAATATCTGAAGGATATTGAATGGCTTATATTTTTCCAAAATACCTACTTCAAAGTTAAGTGTTGCTTTTTAAATTATCTTATTAGTATTATTAAGGGGGACCAGGATTGAATTCAGGACCTTGAATTTGCCAATCAAGCACCATGCTGTTGACCCATATCCCTGACCCCCTAATATTATTAATTGTGGTTAAAATAGTGAATTATGCCTATAAAATTAGATTCTTGTCACTTGAATCAGTAGCTTTGTTTATGATGTGATTGTATATATGTGTGTGCAGATGTGAGTCTAAGGTGAAGTAAGGAGAGACGTTAGAAAAGGAAAGTGGCAGAGCGCTATACAGTAAAATATCAGTGTCTGAAAAGGGGAAGAGACTATGGTCAACAAAAAAATGCACGGTTTTGAAATTTTAATAAATCTACCCAGCAAAGATATTAGAGTTCTCCTAGCACTGGTGGTTGAACTCATATCCTCAAACTGAGCTACCTCCTAGCTCTTTTTGTTATTTTTAGAAAGGATCTTGTCAAGTTGCCCCAGTTGACCTCAAGCTTGGGACTCTTGCTCTTTCTCCTTGAGTGCCTGGATTTCACTCCAGATAATAGCCAGAGGAGATAATACCTGATAATAGCCAGAGGAGACCATGTTTTAAATGCTTGATATTCTCTTATTTGTTCAGAGGTATATGATAGCAGAATTTCTGAATATTGCAAAAACTTTCATAGAAATGAATCTGCACGTCTGGAAGGTGAGACTCAGAAATGGGATTAGTACAGGTAGCACAACTGTGACATTCCCTTCTGTCCACCTGAACTGGAGCAACACCAGAATCAATCTCTCTTCCACTGTCCTAAGAGAAGCAGAAAGAAGAACAACAAAGACCCAGGAAAGACCTAAAGCTCCAGGCTATAGTACACACATGTTCTTTCCTGTGGCCTGACCTTTAGTAACCTTTTCCTCACTTGCAATGCTTTAAAGGTTCATATGCATTGTTGTGCGTGTCATGGGGACTGCATGTCATGTATGAGGTTAAAATGGAGTTAATTATGGAAGAGCCATGTGCCCTAAGGTGCTCCTGACCCAATATTTTGTCAGTCATACTGAGATGCAAACAGTGACAGGCACCCAGGATGGGGTGCACATCTTGCAAAATTCACAAATCTTCTTTGTCCTTGTTCTCCTTCTTTCCTTGTCACCCCGGCACTTGTGTTTTTTGTTTTTGTTGGCATGGACCTTCCCTGAGCATACTAGCCTGTTAACTTCAATGAGCTGAGCTGCTTTTTCTTTCCCACTGAGTGCCCACTTGCAATTCTTTGCCTCCCATACACAAAGAATCGGGGAACTTTCTCTCAGATACATCACAGACAGTATCAGGAGAGTATGGTATTTCTCTGGGAAGAACTATAGTTGAGAAAAATGAGTACTATCAGCACTCCTCCAGCCTTATGCAACATTCACATAATGCCACCTAGATATTTATATATTTTTCATAAGGAAAACATGGCAAAATGGAAACCTGCCAGAGAAGGTACCTCCACTGAAGAAGCTCTAGCATTCTGTGAAAATATAGCCGCTTATATCCAAAACCATTTTTGCAGCATGTGTTCCAAGGATCTGATGAAGCCATCTTTATTTCCAGAATGAAAAACAAACTGTTACAAAGCATGTCTCAAAACTGACCTGACCATGATGGATGTGGTGGTACATGCCTCTAATTCCAGAATTCAAGAGGCTAAGGAAGGAGGATAGCTAAGAGTTAGAGGCCAGCCCGAGCTACATAGTGAGTTCAAGGCCAGTCTAAACTATATATAGCGAGACTCTATCTCAAAAGCAAATAGCTCCATTTGATTTTCTTCTTCTGCAGTGTAACTGTCACACAGAATGTTTAAAATATGGGTGAGGTTAATGCTGACCTGGTAGGAAAAGAAACATGCTCTTTTTCTAAGGTACAAAAAGAATATACTCTATAGGGTAAGAGTGGACCACTAAACAAAGAGAATACATTGGCCAAAGAATAATAGTGGTGGCCTTTTGCATGCTCCACTCCTCAGGTTGGCATCAGGTAATAGCCTTCCTATCTAAAACCTGCTTCAGGGGCCAAGGGTATAGCTCAGCAACACAGCCTCTGCCTGGCAAACATGAGGTTAAGAGTTTGATTCCTGGTATCAAAAAAAAAAAAAGACAGAAAAAGAAAAGAACTGTGATTCAAAAACCTGCTTGATGTCTCATGAGAATTGAAGAAAGCACCTTCTGTATATGTGTCCTGCAATTTTGTGATTAACAAACTACACCCACTTTCCCAGCAAGCTAATCACACCCTAATCTCCTGTCTCAGAATCTCTCTTTGTATTCATTCAAGAATGAAATTCCCTGGTTCCAATAGATTGATGGCTTTGTGTAATGTAACAAGTATTATCCTGTCTTATGGAAAATAGTATTATGACAACACTCAGCTATACATGGGGAAGTAAACCTCAACTTCCATAACATTCAGTCTTACCCACAGTTGATTGAGCTTCCTTTCTTCCCAAGGTGTGCAAGACGTTGGGCCCTTTTACTATGAAACTCCCTCACCACTCCTGTTGGCTGCCACATACTTGAAAATGCTCCTTATGCACATGGACCCAGCATCAGGGAACCCCAGTGTCTGCTCTACTGTTGCAGGACAAACTCCATGATAATACCCAGCTTGAGGGAGGAGAAAATCAGAGTGGTCAATAGGCAAAACTACGAGTCGAATGGCTCATAGTAGTTCATGAGTTATGGCCACTGGTTGTTTATACTATGGACAGTGCAGTGGCAAGTGGAGCAAGTGTCTGCACTGGGAAAACTTCTCTCAGGAGACTCAGATATCAGTGAGTCTGAAAACATGAACATTAACCAGAGGGACAATTAACTACATACCATTAGACCTAGCCCCACTCTGAACACTGGATCAGCTCTGTGAGTAAATAAAAAAAGGGCAAAAATGTGCTAAGGTAGAATAGAACATAAATGAAGGTGCAGAATTGCCCTCCAAAGATAAATATTTGATGGCAGGTAAAATCCAGTGGCAGATTTTCTGAATGTCTGACCCTGTCATTTGAGCCACATATATGGAAGAATACACTGAGCCATCCAAGAGGTAGTTTGATTAATGTCTTAGATACTTTCCATTGCTGGCACAAAGTACCTGATACCCACAAGTCAAAGCAGGAAAGTTTTATTTTAGTTTGTAGAAGTTTCAGTCTGTGGTGATTGATTCCAAGGCAAGGCAGAATCAGGAAGGGCATAGAGCAGGACAAACAGTCCATGGCACAGCAGTTAGTAGGCAGCGAGCAATGAGCCTGCCTTTTGCTATATTCCATCCAGGCTACAAACTTACCAGTTGGTGCCACCCGCATTCAGGCTGGGACTTCCTTCTTCAGTAATTCCATCACCCACGGCTGTACTAAAGCTTAATCCAGTATCACGCACCTGGGATCCAGTCATCTCCTAAAATGCACACTTGTGAGCACATGAGGCTTTGGAGGGATGGGACATCTACTTATAAGCCATAACAACTATACTGTCCCTTTACCAAACAAAAAGACATAACCATGCTCTGATTAGACTTTGCTGACAAGAGAACCAATCAAACTACCAATAGCAAAGGTTTTTAAAAGTTGTGTGTGAAGTCCAAGTAGTCACATCAGACTGATAGTAACCAGAGTATCTGTTTGACAAGACATTCTGTTTAGGGTTGGTCCCCACAACATGATGTGTCATATTTTCACCTGCCATATAATCCTCTGGTAGCATTGTCAGTAGAGAAGAAAATTTCTTAAAGCAATAAATATGGACACCATTAGACAAACCCACCTCGGTTGAATGGCCAAAGTCTTTGATGACCTGCGTGAGATAATGAAAATACTTTAGGGTGCTGTCACTTTCTGCTAGACTAACTAGTCATTCCATGATTGGTTTTAGGAAACTCTAAGGGACCCTAATCTATTGGCCAATGTGTGTGATATTCACTACCACACTGGTTTCCACTTCTGCTTGTCTGACAGAGATAATGCTACTTGTATTGTCTTGTTAAATGATGCACAATTACCTTTATAACTTCCACAGTACTTGTCTAGCCTATGCGAGGCCATGGGTTCCATTTTCAGTACCATTGGAGGGTTGATTGATCAAGAACACTTATTTTTAAGAATATACTAATTTTCTTTGTCAAGTACTGGAGGCTAATTCTCTTTTGAAAACCATTTTAGCTATTATGTGCTAAAAATAAAGTGCTTTAAGTCTCTTTTTGTTTGTTTTTAATCTGTTAGTGATTGCTAGAGACCATATCTTTCCTGAAAGTCTCATTGTTGGTCTCAAGGGTATGAATGACTAGGATGGATTCACAAGGATCATGTACTGGTATGGGCATTTGAATCAACAAAAGACGTTGTGTTGTTGTGTTGGGAATGGTATACTACCAAGGATACTAATCCTAAATATATTGTACCCACAAGCTGGATACAAAATAATCAGTGTTAACAAGATTATTCCTTAGAGATAATGATTATTTTGGCACTGATTGGGTTACTACCCTGGTGTTTTCTAATCTCCATAAACAGTACCCAATGGTTACATGACACAAATCAGTAGCTCTGGTTACACCCAGATCGGATAGGGCAGTGTACTTTAGGATTTATCAGAGTATAATAAAAGGTCTTCACTGTGTTACCACCCAACCAAGTTAACTTCTGCTCTGAGCAAAGTAGACCCACTCTAACTTTAATTAATGTGATCACTTAGCCATTATATTCAGCCCTTCAATCTAATTTGAAAATGTTATATTATACATGGAAATTTTGATGATACATACTCTGCACACTCTTAATGAAAGCCATCAGACAATACTTAATGCTTAATGATGAAGCCACCAAGTGAGAAGAACAGCATTACAAAATCACATTTGCATCTTAGAGAGAAATTTATATGACTACACTAAATATATCTCTAACCTAATGGCAGTGTTAGTATGTCTACTCTTAGCTTATACTACAAAACAAAAATTAAAGCCTTTTTTGAGATCATTTCTCCTAGGGGAGACATACTAGGCTGTTGGTTTGACTCTTGGAGCTCTAGTGGGAAAAACTGAATGTTCTTATTATTTGCCTAATGACTCTTTATCTCTGTTTCTGCATGTGCCTTCACTGTTGTTGTGGAGTCTGCTTCAGTCTGGAAAAATGGCAGCACAGCCATTGCCCACATCATGCAATCTTACAATCTCAGCACGTATCAGAATAAACAGAGTCAATTATAACTGGTGGAAATTGGGAACTAAGCTTGACATGGCTGCAGTGACCTTCAGTCATAATTGCTATGACTGCCCCTGAGTAACCTTGGTCAGTTTTCCCTGCATACTTTCCCAGCATATTATAAAAACAAAGATTAGAGTGGTAAATGGAGGGTTTTTTTTTTTTAAAAAAAAAACAGGCTCTGTTGCTATATCACCAGAATGTACTTGAAATCTTTGATACTAGCATAAGATAAAACAGCTATGTTCCAGCTTGGATAAAATCACTTTTGTCTTGACTTCTTTTTGACCCAAAGAGCACAGATATACTCATCTTTTTGACTCAAATAGCATGGATATACTCCTCTTGTAGCACTTCCGGCAGTAAGTCCCAATAAAATTTGTGTTCTGTACATCCAGGACTTGGTTTATCTTGTGTTTTAGTTTCATGGTACCTTGGGGTCATGTTACTTTGTTTTTCAGTCAAAACATTCAATGCTTTTTCCTACAGATCTTATTGTACATTACATATTGTATATTACTGTACATGTTCATATTGAAAGTAACAAGTTCCACAATCACAATGCCAGGAAGAAACCAGAGGAAGAAAATCTTGTTGAAGAGAGTGAGAAAATATTTAGGTACTACTTTTTAATTTACATTTTATCTATCTAGAAATTGTCACTCTTCATAAACACTTCACATTGTTGAAGTCAATAAAAAATATTTTCAGATTGTACTATCGTTTGATTTTTAACCGTTATGTTAGATTATAAGAAACCCTTCCTCTGGCCTCCTCTTATATTATCCATCTTTACCATACAATTTGAAGATAACTCTACTGTGGTCCATCATTGCATATGTCTCCTATGCCTCTCTTTGCTTTGTATCAACTGCATATATTCTTACTGGTACTTGGTCTGGTATAGCTTCTGTCTTAGTTACTTATCTCTCATTGCTGAGACAAAAATACCTGACAACCAAAGTTAAAGAGGGAAAAGTTTTTTTAGCTCACAGTTTGTGGGGGTTTCAGTCCATAATTAACTGGCTCCAAGGCAAGGTGATATGGCTAAGGGCAACAGTTAATGGTGGCAGAATACAGCAAAAGCAACAGGAGCAAAAAAAGGAGGAGCAAGCCTCTTTCCCTCCCTTATAATTTTATGCAGGCTGCTCACTCTAGGATGAGTCCTCTACATCCCAGGATACAGAATTGCTGAGTCACTTAGTTAAGCTTCTAAACTTCTCAACTTGATACAGTAAATAAACCATTGCAACATCCTAAGGCATGAACAGCAGCTCTAAGGCATGTCTTCAACACCCTAGGATGTAGAACTTCTGGTCACTTAGTTAAGCTTTTCTCAAGTTGAAACAATGTATCAACCATCGCAGCTTCTTCAACATTCCCAATTCCTTATATTCTCAATTCAGAAACAGCATATAGACAATCACTACTACCAAAGAGTATGGTGTAGAGTATAATGTAATATCTATGAAATGTTTCGTGTGTGTTTATCTACATCACTTACCCACCTTGGTACCTTTGTCTTTCACCAGGAAGTACATTATTAGAGGGAAAGAGGAGAGTTTTTAACAGCTACAATTAAACACCAGTATACCATCTTAATCAGGAGACAATGCTTTTGCTTCAGTAACAAATTGTAACTTAAATTTCAGTTACTTAATAAATAGCTTAAATCTAAATTCTTCCAAACAAAAACACTCATTAAAGGGTTTTGTATTATGTGGTCCTTCGAGGAATACATTTGTAGAGGTTTTGTCTATAGAATGTATGTATCCTTAGGTCATTTCAACAAAGACATACACAAACTGCAAAGTTACATACTTTGGCCTTGAAATGACATTCTACTTCTTGCTGTCCAGAGGCTATAATTCACGTTTCAGCTTAACTGCAAGAGACATATGTAGAGCACAAGGGCACAAGGAAAATCGATGGATAGTAAATGTCTAAGGCCCAGGATTTTAGTTATTTAGCATCATAATCATGACTTTCCTACAAATGTTCAATTTAAAGGCCCTTTGAGAGTTTCCATGAATATTCAGTGCAAATGTCAGTAATTAGATAAGTAATATCAAGCGGTGAACACAGTATGTATAAATTCTTACTAATTTAATGGAAAAATTACTGAGTGCTTTCAAAACTATATCATTACAGCTTTCTTTTGAGTTTCATTGACTTCTTTGTACTGAGCTGAAGTTTTCAAAGAATTAGGTAAGGGGTTTATCTTCATAAAATAACTTCAATATGTAGAGATGTTATGCAATGTTGTTCAGTAGCATTAATTCCAAACACAGAGATGGAGAATAAATTATCAGAAAGTAGCAATGATATATAAAAACAAGCCCCCTATAAGTCAGTTGTAGAAAATCAGTGGCTAAACAGAGGCTTTGGTTATTAAGATGGCTGTAGGAAGAGGAAAACCTGAAGGCACATTTTGCTTAAATCAATTAATTAAGATACTTAGAAAGAAATTAGAGGATATATGGAGATATAATATTATTAATGCCTGAATAAATTATCAAAAAATAGCAGAAGATAGTCTGTGGGATCAGGAGAAGAGGCATACACCATCCTAAGAGGTTTACAATGAAGAACAATATGAATGTTCTGGGAGTCCTTAGAATTTTCCGGGTTCCTTAATTAAATAAAGATAATGAGTCTAATGAGAATAATTTTAGTAAGCCTGTGAGACTTACTCATTAGAAATATCATGCCCATTCCTCAGTTTGGCCATTAGTGGATTGGATTGATGATCTTAATTAGACTACTCAGCATGCAGAGAGCACTCTTGATGGTTATAGGTAAAGACTGAGGGTATGTACACTGTTTTCTTTGGGGAGATGGAGCATAACAAGGGTATTTCAATGCGTAGCATTCTTAAGAAGCCACAGAACAACAAGATATTCAGTCAGTGACATAGAGAGAAACAGAAAAGTAATGTTTCAAAACCAAATCAGACAAAAATTATTTAAAGAAAGCAGTGGCAAACTACTAAAGCAATGTTGGTGACTGTGTGTGTGTGTGAGTGTATGTGATATATTTTTCTGTATATGACAGAATTTAAGTGGATGGTATTCTTGTCAATAGCAGACAAGATGTTATTAAATATCTTTGAATTATTAGTTTGTTTAATCCTACTTTCACACGCGTGTGAGTTTGTGTGTGTTCGTGTGCATTCACGGCACATATATGAGTTAATCACTAGTAAAAATTTGAAAACAGTGCCAGTTTCCTTTGCTCATAGCAAATAACTTCTAAAAATATTTGCTCACCATGCTTAATACTAATTAAGAAATATTATTTTCTAAACTATCTGGAAAGGAAACATACTCAAAATCACCAAATAATTTTTTTTTGCTTTAATCAAGCCAAGAAATCTCATTAAAATAGCTCCTTCATATGCAAACTAAACAAGGTCTTAATCATAGCTTAGTTAATGAACTTTTTTAACAATGAGTAATAATTACCAGCCTGGCATGGTGGTTCATGCCTGTAATTCCAGGATTTGATGAGGCTGTGGCAGGAGAATGGCCATGAATTTGAGGCCATCTTCAACAATATAGCAAGACCCTGTCTCAAAAGAGTGCATAATGAATAATAGTTATGACTTGCTTTGTTCAAAATATCACTGTAAAAATGTGTTTGTGTTTCCTAAAACAATGTACATAGGCAGTGTACTCCACGGGTGATCTTTAAAGTAAAATATAGTTGTCATATTAATACATAAGATTTTTAAAAATTATTAAATATTTAATATTTCGAACTTGAAATTTGTAAGATTTATTACACTGAACCTTTTCAGAGGAAATCTTATTTATCTCCCATATCAAAGCACTACCAACAAGAAAGTAAGTTTAATGTTAGGTTTTATATATAAGAATTATCTAGGCTAAATCCTACCTGATTCCATTTACAACAAAATAAAAGCATTATTTGTAAAAATTTCCAGGACATAGTTCTACCTTTTTGCCTGAACTCACTCTTTCTTTTTCTTTCTTTCTTTCTTTCTTTCTTTCTTTCTTTCTTTCTTTCTTTCTTTTTTTATCATTACTGAGGATCGAACTCACAACCACGTGCTTGCAAGGCAGGTGCTTATGCAGCTGAGCTAAATCCCCAGCCCTAAGTTTAACGTTTTCTTTTTTGTTGTTGTTGTTTGTTTGTTTGTTTTGTTTTGTTTTTTGTTTTTGCCTAAGCTCTTTGAAACGAAATGCTTTATTTGAATAAAATAACATTATAGTTTAAATAAAGTAAACATAACATATTCAATTTTAAATAAAAAAAAAACTTTGTACTTTGCAAATGTCTTCATTTGTTTAGTAACAATCTTGTCCTCTTACATATATAGAGTCACATTATAGAAGAAGATATTTGAACTTGTATTTTGTATAAAATATTTAACTTTTCTTGAGGTCCTGTGCAAATTCACACTGACATGACTATAGCCATCTTGATTCTAAAAGCCACTTTCCCTCCCAGGTAAGCCCAGAATGCATTTCAGACCCTATAAGAGCACAAAGCCATTAAGATCTAGTACAATGTGTTATAGTAGCCACTGTACCCAAACTATTTCTTAACTGGCACTTACAATATATCTTAACTCACCTGGAACCTGTCAACAGGTTCTTAGAAAGGTCAGGTGCATTCTAATCCATCATGACCTACCTTTATGTTAGCATGTAAACTCTTTTATCTTGTTTTGAAGAATGGAGATCTGCCTTGTCTTGCTGTTATCCAACATAAAACTCTGCCTATAAATCCTCAATTTTTTTTTGAGAGGGGTTTCAGGGAACATTTTGCCCTTGGATGCCAGGTTTGATACACTGGGACTAGGTTTTCTCCTGAAGCAGATCCATATTTGCTTGGAGTATGTCCAGAAGGTCCCAAACAATTCTGTGTTTGATTGAAGAGAATAATGCATCAAGATGTTTATGAAAAATTTATTGTGATAGAGACTAGCTTTTCATAATTTTATTTAGAGACGAACTGTAAATTGAATTTAACTATTTGAAGATACATCATATTTTGGTGTTACTACTGAACTTAATCTAAAACAAAGTAAGAAAGTAAAAATAACATGTAGGTTCTAAAACTCAAAAGAATGATAGAAAAACACTACAATTGCAGTAGGTTCTTACAGCCTATTTAACAAAGGAGGGGCTAAGTCATCAGGTCTTCAGAGTAAATAATAAGCCCAGTATATTGAATTTAAACTGTGTTTTGTGAGTATCAATTATTCCTTGTTGGTTGCATGAAGCTGTCTCTATACATATACTACTTATAGGATGCTAAAAAATTAAGTTAGTTCCAAGTTAATTTAAACCTAGAGCATTTTAGTTTTATTGCTACAAGATCATGATCTCAGTAGACAAGGTAAAGATTCACACTTTTTCTCTGTGCAAACTCATGGAAGTGATGACTTAAATAGTTTATCTACCATTCATTTTGCTTGTAAAAGAAATTGCAGAGCCACAGAGTGTGCAAAATGTTATTCAGAGGCCTAGAATCCACATAGTCAGACTTCCTCATGTCATTGACTCAACTTGTCTAGACTCAGCTAGGCCTGAGACAAAGTGTGTCTCTTTAAAAGATGATAACTTGTGCAGGAATAATACAATAAAGAGTGTAAAGGAAGACACAAGAAATTACCACAGCTTATTTTATTCTGATGGTGAAAAGGCTTCCAAACTTTCTCCACTCTGTTGTTATTCTACTACTTCAAGTAACCTCTAATTTTCACTCTGATATAATACCAAACTTAAAAAAGTGTTTATCAGCCAAGTACTAAAATCAGTGCTATCTTCTCTTCTTTAATACGACTACATTTTTTCAGAAACCACCATTTTAAGGTCATATTTTTAGCAAACTTTAATATCTTGAGGCAGACTTCACAGTATATCAGTGTTGGAGTCTGATTCCTAAAAATCTGTTACACCCAGCTTTCTGGGAGATTTTAAGAGACACATGATGTATTCTGAAAAGAAGGCAAAAATATGTGGATTGCTTGATTGATTTGCTGGTTTTGAGAGTTAAATGGGGATAAAAATTAAAACTAACAAACAAAAATGTTGGAACTCAAATCCTTGAGCAATCTAAAGCTTACAATAGTCACATTAACGCACAAGTTACATGTTAAGTGTTTTCCTTAATAAAGTCTTTGCCACTTAAGAAGGTTTAATAGTAATTTTCAGAATGTTTTCATCAGTTAAAATAATATTTTAAAAAATTTGATATTTTAGAATTCATAATTAGTTTATGGTAGTCAGTTTCAAGCTCTTTAAATGAAAAAAAAAGAACTACAGGATAGAGCTACATTTTATTTGTGTTACATGATCTTTCAATTTTAAGAGGTATAGAATATTTGTTTCTGCAAAGTAATTCCTCAGTGGGCTATTATATAACATTGAAGTAATTCAATTTCTATTATAACTACAGGTGTCTTGACCTTTTTTTCTCAAGCATGAAACATGTGAGAATTCCTATTTTAATGATACAGAAAGCATAAATACAGTCATGCAATACATCAGAAAAAACTGGTCTGATTTTAGGCACTTTGCAATATATGTAATTCATCTGACAAGCCTAGGTTTTATCATCACAAATTATCCATCTTACAAGACACTATATTAGAAGCATATTAGCTTTTGGATCCAGAATATTTAGACTGTTGACTCTGTGATTTTGGTTAAATTTAAGCAAATACCCAAATCTCCCTAAATCTTATTTTCCACTCCTATTATTTGTAACAAATGAAGCATGTAATAACCTCCATTTCCCAGCGCGGTTTGAAGGATCTAATGTGATGATATATAAATGCACATTATATTTAAAGCAATTTTACAGGACAGGTGAAAATAATGTTCAGTGATATAGGTACAGGAAAACTCAGAGCTATTATAGAAAAAATGGCAAGGAGGTAGTAAAATATATTTAAACTTTCACAAAGTAATTGTATCTATATGAGTCTATTTTTTTACTCAAACTGTAAACTTACAGAATGAAATATAAATTAGTAAAATACAAGTGTAAATGTAATTTTCAAGTTTGAAAATACAGATTATCATATTTATCTTTACTCCCATTTTTGATGTTTCACCAGAAAGCTAACTTTCATATTTTTTTTTGATAAAATACACCTAAAAAAAAAAAACCACTGGTCACTTTAACTATTTAAAGTATACAATTTAGTGGTAGTAACAAAATTCACAGTATTACAGAATTCTTAGCAATATTTATTCCTAGAACGTTCCACAACCCCAAAATGAAACCTCTCAACATTAAGTGGTTAGTTATTATTTCCTTTTCCCAAGCCCCTAGTATTTTACATCTGCTTTTTGTTTGCATGTGTGTGGGTATTTGGTGCATTTCAAATTTTTAAGTACATTACCAAGTAATTTTTAAAAAGCTTCCCTTTGGTTTTAGTTTTATTACTTTTTTCTATTAAAAATAAAAATGATGGTACAGAATTTCAAACAAAATAATGCTGGTTAATGTAGTGTATGTTATTATCTTTAAAGCAGTTGTTTTAATTACCTTAGCAAGTAATTTTTAAGTGCCTTACCAAGTAACTTAAATACCTTACCAAATAATTTTAGCACCTTAGCTGATAGACGTTCTAGAAACAGTGTAATACTGTATATAATTAGAAAATTCTCTACACATTAATATATAGTTAGGTTAGTATTCTTTTCCAAAAACTTTAATTTTAATAACAAATGCAGTTAAAATGACCAATAGATCTAAAGAGGTATATCTGAAAGAAGGCATGTATAGACTACAGATACATGAAAAAAATTCTTAAAAATGACTGATCATTCAGACATGCAAATCAAAATCATAATGAAATGTTATTTTACACCAGTAAAAATGGTTAATATAAAAAGACTGAAGATCACAAGTGCTTGCAAGGATTAGGAAAAAGGTGTATACATTGTTGATGGGAATGTAACTTATTATAGCAATGATGGAAAACAGTATACAGTATCTTCCAAAAGTAAAAAATAGAATGTTCATGGATCCAACAATCCTATTAGGGATATATAGCTAAAGGATTTTAAACCAGTATGTAAAAGTGAGATTTTCATGCCCATGTTCCTTGCAGCAATATTTACAATGGCTAAGAATTGATAACAACTTAAATGTCCACCGTAATGAATGGAAAGAGATTATGTGGTATGTAGACACAACAGGTTGCTAAGAAATTAATCCAATCATTTGTGGCAACATGGATGGAACTGGAGATTATTAGATCAAGTGAAATATATAAGGCACAGAAACACAAGAACTGTGTATCCTTGCGATAGTCAATGTGACAGAAGTTGAGAAAAGGCTGTCACTACAAGCAGCCAGGGACAGTGGGGTAAGGTGAGGGAATGGTGTGATTGCTAATTGTGATCTGTCATTTTGACTTGAGTAAGAAATGCCTACCCAGTGAGTAAAACTCCGATGTGTCTGTAGATGATTAACATGTAGACCGCAAGCTTAAGAGAAAAGACTCACTTTAGCTACCAGCAAATAGGCTTTTAGCCTGGATAGAAGAAAAGAAGTCTTCCTATTTCTTAGTGATAGAGGGGAAAGAAACTTCCAACCTACTAGATGTCTGGTATGAGTTAATGTTCTCTAAAATCAAAAAATGAATTTGTGGAACAGAGGTTAAGACCAGAATATATTTTTTTGAGAAAATGAAAGCATCTGTCTGAAAGAGAGAGAGAGAGAGAGAGAGAGAGAGAGAGAGAGAGAGAGAGAGAGAGACCCAAGTGGATTGCCAAGGATCTTCCTTTTCCAGGGATTTTTGTAGAGCAAAACCATGAAATAAGGTGGATCTATGGTGGGAAAAAATGGAAACTCGAAGGAAAGCAGGCATGAGGTGGGACAGAACTATGATCAATCAATAAGATTCTGAGTTTCATTGCTCAGGTAAAATTGATTAAATTTGGGTCAAATGGGGAGGGCAGTCACATAGCAAGCAAAAACAGGGCCTTTGCCTATAGGAGGCTGGATTAATGACTTCTGTCTTCCTCAAGGTAAGTGATTCCTTAGGTAACCTTTTTAGAATGTCAATTCCTGATGTTTATATTTGGGGGGTAATTGCATTTATTTTGCCTTTTGTCTTGAGATCTGGCCTGCAGAAGAGATGTATGTCTTCTCCAAGGTTGCAAGATATCTGGTCTTCTGCACTGCCTCTTTCAAAGGTCTAGCCCTGTTTGATAGTCTATAATCTTTCTAATTAGGGGTGGGGATTTAGCTCAGTGGCATAAGTGCCTGCCTTGCAAGCATGCAGTTGTGAGTTCAATCGCTGGTACTGATTCTATATATATATATATATATATATATATATATATATATATATTTCTAAATAACCCAGCTGCCTATAACATTAGTGATATAGAGGAATAAAACTCCAAACCTATTAGACATCTGTTATGAGTCTGTGTTATCTAACATTGAAAATGAATTTTAGGAATAATGGAGGTTAAGAGCAGAATATATTTATTGAGAGAAAGAAAGCTTCTGTCTGAGAGAGAGACAGGAGGGATTCCGAGTGGGTTGTGAAGGACCCTGTAGTTTCTAGGGATTTTAAAGAGCAAAACCACAAAATGAGGCAGGTCTAAGGTGGAGGGAAAATGAAAACTCACAAGGTGGGCCTGAGGTGGGACAGAACTGTGGTCAACCAATAATATTAGTTGTTCAGGTAAAATTGATTAAATCAGGGACAAATGGGGAAGGGAGTCTTGCGGGCATGCTTAAAAGAGCAATGACTCTTTCTGTAGGGTTTTGGGATGGTGACTACTGGCTTCTTCAAGGTGAGCCATACCTATGTAGAATATCAATCCCTGATGTTTATAATTGGGGTGCGATTGCATTTGTTTTGCCTTTTGCCTTGAGATCTGGCCCACAGCAGAAGGTATCTGTCTCCACCAAAGTCACAACACATCTGGTCCTCTGTGCTGGCTCCTCGAGGGCCTAGCCCTGTCTGAATGCTTATAATTTTTCTGTCTAATTCAGCTACCTATAACATTAGCAAGGGCAGCTTTGGACTTTGCCATTGCCTTTAGATATTTCTTTGCAGATCCTTCAGGCTTTCTGTACCAACTCTTCAGCCTTTCAATACAGACCCTTTGGCTTTCCCACACAGGCATGTACCAGACTCTTCAGTGAGCTCTAGATCTTTGATGTCGGACTGATTCTCTGGCCCTTCAGAGCACAGATGACAATTTTGCTATCTTCCCTCCTGATTACACAGGCTAATACTGTAAGCCCTATAGTAAATCATTTATGCAATCATATATGATATTTTATGTTAAATCTGTGCCACTAGTGACCTCTAATACAGTGGGAAAAGTTTTATCATTGCATATTAAGTTACAATTAAATTAGAGCTAGAAATTCTGAGGTACTATTGCACTGTATTATTTATAACTATCATCAAGAGCTATAGATAACACTTACATAATGTACATTCAAAAAGCAACTAGAAAGAATTTTAAGACATTTCACTGTTTTGTGAATCAGTTAAAGATATAAATAAGTAAACTCTTGAAAAATTATATGGACTTTAAAAAGTATTTCATGCTACCCACAATGATTTAATATTTTAAGAGGTAAAAAATATGCTAAATAATTTCAGGTAAAGATGTACTACTATTCATAAGAACATATGAATATATTACTTTCTATAGCAAAAAGTACTTTGTGGATGTTTAATGTAGCCCTTGAGTTTTCAAGTTATTTATCCTAAAAGGAAGCATTAAATGGGTGTATAATTGCTGGGAACCACCTGGATCACTGTCCTTGAAAGAAGAGCAGTCATATCCACTTTGAATAAACTTGGCCTTAACACAGCGTGTTGATATGTGCAGAGGTGACTACATCATCTCTTTGTCCCTTCAGTTGGATTTAAGCAATGTAAATTGGGCTCGCTAAGGAACTGACATGTAATCTTTGAAGCAAGGCTCTGTTTCCCCATCCAGTGACTCCCCCAAAACATGATTGAGCCAGGAAGTACCCTATTCCACTGGGATTGAGCCTCAAGATAAGAGGCTATGACTTCCCAGGGCAGAAGAGATTGTACATCAAGCTGAAGCACCAGCTCCAAACCATTAGGTCCTTCTAAGCTGTGCTGTGCAGATTGCTCTCTCTGCATTTCTTTCCCTTGGCATATTGCAGAGGTGGCCTAAGGCCTCCTACCTAGCCTAGTTCATGGCACTCATGTATTTCCTGCCACTCCCACTGTCATACATCCCCTAGCCCCTCCCCTCAGGAAGAACTAATAAAACCTTGGTTGGACTCTGGGTATGGCATTTGTTCCCATGAACCTTTATCCTGGCTGCACTTAGCACTCCTTGGCTCTTCACGACTATAAATATGTGTCAGTATCTTTATTCTCATCTCAGGTTGCACTGGATATGATAGATTCGAGTTAACTTATTGGAATTCTAAAAGCTTTTCTATGAGATTATAAGTATAAACTTCCTGGACTGGGATGAAGTCCTGGAAAGGTTCTCTATATGTAACACTCACATTTATTTTTTAAGGAGTATTACTATTGATGATCTATTTATTTCAGTTTTATTATATTACATAATGTGTACTTAATAGGAAAATAAAATATCAGTGAAATAAAATGTTACATTTTTGATATATAATGAGGTTTAGAGTCAACATTTTCAACATTTACTGTTTATTTGCTTATCAAATCTAAAAAATAGCAACAGATATAAATCTCTATATGAACCACAGTGAAAATACAAGTAAAACTCTACAAAAAAATAATCTTTACTTCCATTATCACACCTAAGGCATTCTTCACACATGAAAACAACATGTTCTTTATACAAGTATTGCTTACCTTGTTTTTGTTTTCCTGTCTTCTTTGGTAGGATATACTTGACATCTTGCTGGTCTTCCTGTCTTCTTAGGAGGTTTTTATAATATTTCACCTGTCTCTTCACTGGTCTTCTCCAGAATTCTTTTGCAGCATTGTTTGGGCAGACACATATTATTCTTTCTCTATTGTAAATGATTGTTTATTAATTCCAGTCCCAATCCTCCAAGAAAATTTCTCTATGATATTTTGTGTTTGCTATTTTCTCTGTAAATTATAAAATATACCTGAAATTTTCAGGATCAAAATACAACTATTGGCCAAAGCTTTATGTTATGAATGCCATCATAGTTACTACATAACTTGTCAACAACATATACTCCATCTTTTGTTGTGAAATGTGACCATTTCTGGCTTATTTTGTGTTAAGGATTCACTATCAATCTTTTTTTTTTTTGAGGGGGTGGGTTGCGTTATGATTTCTATCAAACCTTGAACTCACTATGTATCAGACTGACCTTGAATTTGCAGGATCCTCCTGGCTCAGGCTCCAAAGTACTGGGGTTAAGGGTGTATACAAAAATTTGGGGCTTAAATATCAATCTTGTCATCATGGTATAACGTTCACAGTACCAATTCTGTTTTGTTTTTCTTTGTCATATACAATGCCAGTGTTTTGTCTTTTTGAAATCGAAAGATTGTACAATACATTTCTCTGTTGTTTACTTAAAACATTTTATAAAGAATCCCTGCTTTGTTCTTCTGAATAGTTCCTGTGTTGGTCAACTGGTGTCCTTTTAGCAAATGAAGTACCAACGCATAACTAGTGAACCAATTGTCAAATGTAACATTTAAATTACTTTTTGAAATAGGTACAAGAAGTCTGTTCACAATATAATAAGGTCTATTACTGTATAAATAAAGACCTAGTGAATGAGTCCAGGACAAATTTCTGAATTCAAGGTGTAAAAATGTTCTCACCCCTACCAGGCTGTATATTTTCATACCATATTTGGAAGGTTTATTTGGCATATGCTCCCAAAAACTACAACAGCCCCAAAATGATATGTTGTTGGTCTATTGTCATGTATTTGGGCTCTGTGATAGTTTGTACAAAGGTTTCAAAAGATGAGTGAATGGCAATCAAATTGTCAGAATTTTTCTTTCTTCACAGGTGTTTTTTGCTGTCAAAACACAGGCAACTTGAAGGAAACAAAATCTATGTAGTGCCATTATTATTCTAAAAACTTCAGTTCCACATCTATCACTTCCCCATAAACTCTTTAGATACTGACCATTATATCTTGATATTTAGATGGTTAGATGACCCTTTAGACAATTTAGATTCTGATTCCTTAGATTCTGGGTAAAGTTCCACTGTGAAGGTTATTAGTTCAGATAGTGAGGTGGAATGATGAACATAATTTTGAGTATTACTATGGGTGTATATAAAACATTTTACTTGTATTTGATTGTTAGTGTATTTCATAACATCTTATAGCATATCATTCATTACAATTTCCAACACTGAATTACACTTTTGGAATTATGTCCAATAGTTTTCAACCCTGGCAAGAACCTAATGCTATTTTCCAACCTAGTACCACTGTCGGATCACTCAAGAATTCATGGACATTTTTGTAGCATCTTGATTAGTTACGTATTTATTTACTTTACTGTTCTACTCTTCATCTGAATCAAAGTCTTCATTCTGTACTTTTATATCTGTCAAATCTTTTTCCATCTCTCTATCACAATTTCTTCAGCTTACATGATCCAAGTCATCACTGGCAGCCTCTTTCAACCTCTGCCCAAAGTTGTAAAAGGAGATTTTCATACAACATTGTACTGAATTGGTCTAATTCTACAACAAAAATCCAAAGAAAACACTGTATCAAACAAATTATAAGCACATGAAAATGTAACACAGAATGTAAGATGGGTAAAAACACACTGTTGATATTTTGACACATGTGCACACACCTTGCTGTTCATCTACCAAGTGGGTGAATACAGAGATTGCTTCCTATCTTCCCCAACTATAGCTGAGATGCACATCTGGCTACCATTATGTTAAAGTACATATTTTTCATTTACAAAAGCCTGATATGAACATCTGTTAGCCAACAAGAGGAACTGAGTTAAGAATCTGGAGGTTGAGAAGACTATTTTTAATTCATATTATTATAAATATATCATTGTTTTTTCCTGAATTTGAAATTATGGTAAATTTAAATCAGAATAAATGTTTTGCAGTCTTAGAGTCATAATTCCAACATGTTAACATCAGTTGATTGCTTATTACATAATAAAGAAATATACAGTACAAATATTCTTCATTTCTTCATTTAGGGACCTATCTATTTAACAACTTGGGCTTTTGACACTCTCCTCAGACTTACAGATCATCTTCATCTTTTTTGGGGGGGACAGTTCTATACATCTTTTTCATAGATCCTCAATGTCTTTTTTTGTATAACACACATTGTTTACACTGTATTGTAATTTTTGCTGGTTGTACTGTACAGTTCAGTACTGTAATTTTTTCTGTTGCACACATTGCATATAAGAGTTATGCAAATAAAAGCAAAATGATCAGGTTAGTTTAAAAATTTATTTTCTGAGAATATTAAAATATAAATGCTATATACAACTCTTAGTGAACATTTCATTTGAAGACCATCATAAAAATACAACTTGGTTTGTTAATCAAGGAATGACTATATATCAAATAGTCATATACTTAGTAATGATTAATGTGCTTAGAAATTTTAGTCTTATATTTTATTTTCAATTTCATATCCAAACATTTTATGAAAGGACTCAAAGGTTGAAATTAGATATCTTTCTTTATTATTCAAAACAGACTTTAAATAATATAGAATTTAAAGAGCAGAAATATTTATTGGCAGTACATGTGAAAAATACAGTAGACTTATGATTCAGTCATAACTGGCTTTCGATCTCAGCTTTTCCTCTAGGTCAATAATCTTGTGAAAATTGCCTCATTAAGTCTCAATTTCTTCATGTTGCAAATAATTGCAAATATGAGAGTATTGTGTTACAGAGTGGTTAAATGTATAGGTTCAAGAACAAACTGTGCCATAAATAGCACAAATATGATACCCCTAGGCTTACAAATGAAACATATTATCTTAAAATTTAAGGAAGCTATTAAAATATATATAAATTTTCCTAATTTAGAGGTAAAAAATGTATTTGTAATACTCTATTGGCTTTCATAAGTAAATTGATGAAACTTGAGACCATATTCATAAGTAAAATAAATCAGACTCACATGTATAAATATTGCATTCTCACTAGTGTAAAAAATAACTGAAAGAATAAATAAGATCTAAAATGTACAATAGATATTGTGAAAATGAAAAGAAAAGAAACTGCTCAAAAAGAAAGAACAATTGGGATGAGGAAAGGAGAAAAGAAGGAAGGGAAAAGATTATATGTATGTATGTATATATGTATGTGTGTGTGCATGTATATGTATACAAGATAGATAACTATACCACTAATCTCTATTCATCAAAAACAAGTCTGTGTTTTCATTATTTGATTGTTTGATTATTTTTCTCATATAAATCTTGTTATCTGAACAATTACTTTGAAGGTAACAATTTGCAATCTATTAACTAATGCTAATTTCCTATTATTTTGTTTTGAAATTCTATATCATTGGAACTTCCAGTGGTGACTCCTACATGTCCTCCAATATACATGAATGAGGAAGTTTGACACCAGTAATCAGCAAGAACAGTCCTGTTTGTTCCATTGTTGGTAAGATACCAACATAACACAAATGACAACCATCTATGACATACCAGCAATTAACTGTGTGCCTTTGAGGTAGCTTGTTTGGTGAACAAAATGTGAGATTGTGCATATTGGTAAGACTTGAGAAAAGGTGGATAAAAGTTATTTTAATAAAATTCAGAGCTTTTTTTCAGGCATTAGAGAATTGTCACTTGGTGTATTTTTTGTAATCAAAGTTAATTTCATTTTAATTTCCAAAACACATCCACTTTTTTATGAGAGGAGAAAAAATTTTGTTCTTCCTTACTAAAGGAGAGTGCAATATATTAATATTTAATATCTCTAACTATTTTTAATTTTTTCTTTTCTCATCAAAGACTTGACTCAATGATTTCCTTCATTTCTTAAGTAAGTGTTGTTTTTAATGTGTGGTACCTCTATTTTCTTTTTCAACTACAATTTTAATTCCAAAATTTTTTACCTTCCTTTTATTTTTAAAGTAATTAATATGTTTTATTTGTTAATATAATTAAATACTTAGGGAAATAATTGCCTTATTGCAAAGATCCATGTAATTACCACATTGTCACACTTGCCCATCAGAGCACAGATTCCTCTCTTCTGACAAATTCCATTAGCTGGAAGGCATAAATTTAAAATGCAAGATTTACTTGGACTATATTTATTACAGTTATTGACATATACTGGATACATTTGCAAGAGTTAATAATATAACAGCAGTAGATTAGTGTTAAGCTCATGTCTATTTTAAGGCCCTCTTAATAATTTTTACAGTTTTATTTTGATCAAACAGAGTTTTGATATGCCGCATGTGCTTAGCTCAAATTTATGATCCACCCATCCCAGCCTTCCAAGTAACTGGATTTTAGACAGGCACCAGCTCCCCAGTTCTGTTTCTTTTAAAGATGGATAATGATATATATGCAATCATTATCCATAAAGAATATTTTCAATATTTTAAAGATCTTTGCTGCATCAATTTATCCAGTTACCTCCTTGCAAGCCCTAGACAACAACTAGCTTTCTGCCCATTAAATTATTACCTTCCAAAATATTATATGATTGAAGTCACAGTATGTAATTTTTTACAGAATGACATTTTTCACTTTGCAATACACAGTTTCTCCATATCTTTTTATGGCTTGATCATTGCTTTTATTACTCAGTAGTATTTTTATTTTAATTTCCCTTTTAATGAAATTAAAAATTATTTTTCCTGTAACATTATTTTCAAAATCTTAGACAATTTTTGAGGGCTTCATAATATGGCAACAGTTCTATAAAACTTCAAAATAAGCATGGTGCTTTTTGTTGGTTAATCCATTTATTGGTAAGCGTGATTGCTTTGAAAGCCTTCCAAAGCAATTCTTTTTTATAACTAGACATTTAAATATCAAAATTATGTGAATAATTCTGCATAAGTGGTTGTTTGATCTTTTTTTTTAATACCAAGCCAGGTCATGCTACATTAAGAAATCAATTTAAGAAAAATCTAGTTGATTATGGCACCCTCTTATCTCTTATATTAATGTTACTTTATCCTCTCTCTTTATGCTCCCTCTTTTGCAATGATTAATTATTACCCTGGGATTTTTCTGGGGGTTTATGCACTGAAATCGCTCAGCAGGAATGTCTAAACAGAATACTAACATGAGCAGTGGTGTGCAAAGATTAGAGAATAAGAGTTCCATTCAATTTTCTAACCACTGGGAGGGCTGTTTGCCTCTGAGATGCTTCTTTTAGTACATTTCAAACCCCAAGATGTACATCATAGGAACACTTTGATTTGATTTAGAGTTGAATTTTGCCTTAAGGTAGAAATACTTAATATGCATGATAGAAAGATTATTATATTGATTTATCTTGGATTTTTATGTCTTAAGTAGAAGGATATTATAAAAACAAATGAGATTATAGCTATGGAAATACTTTAAAATACAAGGAAGTATGTTTTTCTGGGGTCTCCTATGGACAGAATTATCATTCTGAGCCACTCTGTCATCATTTTTCCTGTGAAATATACTTTTTGGTTTCATTGAGGCATAGTTAATAATTCTTTGAAGAATTTATGTGCCATTTTGTTCACACTTCCTTACAGTATGTGTCTTATTACATTTCAGTGGTCATGCTGGATTTCTCTGTTTAAGCCCATTCCTGATCTCCAGTCCCTTTTCCCAAATCTATTAAACTATTGTGCTACAATAGTTATAAAAGTTACAAGTTTTGATTTATATTTACATGTATAATCCTAATCCATCTAACAGTCTTTTAGTTTGGAGAACTCTTTAAAAGAACAATTGGTGTTTTCTTGTTATTTTGTTTTGTTGTCTTTTTAAAAAAAAATTATATCTGGCTTTCACTTTATTTCTTAAGGAGTGAATATTTCTAGTGGTAACCTTAAAACAGTAAAGTATCAATGACCAAAATCAATATCAGGAAACTAGTTTTAATAAGTCTTTAAGTTTGATGCGTAAAAATGTCCTTTATCTTAAGAACTTGTGGCCTTTGTTAATGCTTATTTAAATAAATTTAGCGTAAACTTAATTTCAATAGCTTCTACTTTCTTTCCAGGTAAGAACTAGCATTATAGATGGTTGGTGGAACTTGGAAGAAACTAAGTAATAAATAAGCTTTAGAAGAGTGAATGGATCCACACAATGAAGAATGCAGACAGCAGGAATTGAAATTCAGTTATGTGAAGCAGTTCTTTCCTCAAGGTGCAGTTTAAAAAGGCAGAGACATTGCCCTAATATAATGCATGAGTATTGTGGAGGTCTGAGATATGTAAACACATGATATGATGGAAATGCAGCTTTTAAATTAATATCAAAGATACTTTGCAAAAATGACAAAATTTACTATTTCTGTTCAGCAGTGCATATAAAGAAAATCATCATAATTCTAGTTCTCAAGCATTAGATTTGTCTTTTTTGATTTGAAGCATGTGTATCAGATACACAAGATTAAAAACCACCTGAAGTGTTTTGAACATTATTTATTATGTCACACCTCAGTTTAAGTTAACATTTTAAAATCAGCAGAGCACTTCATAAACACAAGAAAAATGTATTTACAGACAATTTCTGACTGACATGAGTGTAGCATGGAGTAGAGAGATGGGATTGAGAATGCTTTCACAGCTTCTGAACAGTAAGTATTTCTTAGTGAATATGTTTGGAGCAGCGTCTATAAAGAAGATTAAGTTAAATTACCTCCATGTGTTTTAAAATCAATATTATTTCAATTTATTTGATAGCTTCAGAAAACATATTTGTTTTCCTTTCAGTTATTCTATGAACTGATAATCATATCCATTGTACAATAGATCTACCTTAGACATGAGAATATTTCAAGAACACTGATTATGTATTGTTCTTCATATCCCATTTTCTAGTCGTGTAACATGCATTCTCTGTAATCCCCAGTGAGCACAATAATTATATTCAATGATTATATTACACACCTGAAATTTCAATTTTTGTGAGATGAAATTTTACATAATTAATTGTACCATCTATTTTGGAAAGATTTTTTCCCCCATTCTTTACATAGGAAGAATTCCATGCAAGTACGTGTTAGGTGTTTATGTCTTTTTGCAGGTTGGTGGTAAAATGCTTTCTACCCACTGTAGAGATAAGAAAACAGAATCTCTAAAAATGCTATTTACATAATTGGCAAACTTGACACTCATGTTTTTGCAGTTCTGACTCCATGGATAACTACCTTTCCATTCAAAATGTGGATGATCAGAAAATTGATCTGAAAAGATGGGAAATGTACATCAACCCTGAGGGATGCTTCCATTTGCTTTAGTTGCTGGGTCAAAATAGTCTGCAGTGCTTGTCCAGAAATTCATAGAATTGGTCCCTCTTCTCTCTTCTTCAAAAACCTATATATATTTTTGCTGAAAAACTTGTATGTTTAATAATTCTTTCTCTACCTTATACTCTTCCTTACCATGGACTGAGAGTGCAAGGAACAGAAGTACTATATCTTCTTGATTTGTCTGTCTCCAGGGTTTACAATGGTGCATGAAACACGGTGCACTTACTCTCCCTGCTGCGCTTGGCTATGTAACAGAAAACCTCTTAGACTCAACAGATGATATTTTTTCCTGAATTCAGATCTCTAACTAAAAAGCATAGTTTTGATCCAAAACAAGTATTGATAAATATGCCTTTCAGTTAACACTGCAACAAGCATTAAAGTGATTCAAAATCAGAGAATAAAACAGTAATACTAAGTTTCTCTTAGATACTTCAGTTGAACTTTGATGATTGTCTGTCCTAAGACATCAAGATTACTGAAATCAAAGCTGGGTAGACTCAGCTTGTAGAATTAATGCTTTACTAGTCAAATAGTTGGCTCCTTACACTGAATAAGTGCATATTGTATTTATTTATCCTGTTCATTAAACTGAAGAATAAGGAGACAGCAAATAGCAAATGCTAAAAAAGAAATGATAACAAGCAATAAAGTGGTACTATTTGGCACCAAATTAAATATATGATGACGACTGTTTAAACTGCTTGCACTATTTCTTTAAAAATGTTAGAATCCCAGAAGAACGCCGGGTGAGATGATAGTAACTAGGTGAAGGGAATAGTTTGATGCATGTATTGTTTGTAGGCCTGGGGCTGGTGGTCTGGGCATCTATTTGGAGGATGGCAGTGTGCATTGTGGCAAATGCAGGGAATTTCTGTCTTACTTTTTAAATCCAACATTTTGTTTCATTTTGCTCTTTTGTTTTATTCCCGTATCTGGTAACCTGGGTAACTCTTCTTTTAAGATAACAATCTGTAGTATAACAACAATTGTTTAATTTCTATCATCTTGTTTTGAAAACTTTTAAGCTATTATTTTGTTGCTATGGTTGCTGTGGTTGTCATTTTGCTGTGGTTGTTTTTATTTTTAGGTTTGTTTGCTTCTTGATTTTCCTGTTTTTTTTTCTTTTTTCTCCTTAAAATAAAATAAAACATTAAAAATGTTAGAATCCTACCACAAAATTATTGAAGCCAAAATAAATTTACTGACTCAAAGTACAAATAAAACAAGTCTTCAGTATAATAAAAAACAGAAGGGTAAACCACATCACCCTTCTTCTTTCCGCTTTCAGTCCAATAAGCCTATGCTTTTCTCTTGGTCCAAAAAAGACTGTACAATAATACAGTATTATTTTATTCATTTATTTGAACTATAGTTGGCTTCTCTTACTTTTGAGGGGAACACATTAGGTGATAATTTTCCAGATGAAGTCTTGGATGTAGAACTGTACAGAAAGGGACCATCCCCTGCATTCTCCATCCAGGAAGTCCTGTTATGGATGTCCACCTCACTCCCGCCAACCTGATAACTGACCTATCCAAGACATTGGTAAGTATTCATAAGCAAAGATCACCTTTCCACAGGAATGGATGAAGTGTAGGCAAAAAGGCAGTACATGTCTGTCATCACAATAGTTTTATAGTGAAACAAACTCATTCGCCTCCATTAAATCCCGGAGGGGATATCTCAATTTCTGTAAATGAATTATATACCTTATTTGTGCCAGTTCTTTAAATGAAACCCATGACCTACATATATCCATAATTTGAAATTTTCTAGATTCCTTGTCTTCACCTTTAAAATCATTCACTTGGGGCTGGGGATTTAGCTCAGTGGCTTAAGCGCCTGCCTAGCAAGCACGAGGTCGTGAATTCAATCCCTGGTACCTAAATAAATAAATAAAATCATTCATTAATTACTGTTGCATTCTACTTTTGTAATTAACATCATTATTCATTCTGTGACTCATGATAACCTCATGTTTTAGTTAATTTATTTTAGTTCTTTGCTCACCTTGTTTATATAAACTGTTGAAATTATTTATTTTATTTTAAAGAAAAAAATATTAAAACAATAGCAAGAAATTTCCAAGAAAGATGTTAGGAAAGTAACAATCATCCGTATATTATGTTTTGTTATTTTCAAAGTAGTTGTTCATATTAAAAGATATAGACATGAAAAATAGATCTAACAATATAGGCATAAACCTTTCTTTTCAATGAACTAATCACAATTAGTGGCATAACTATCTTAAAAAATTCATGTATATATGTAATTTATTTTATATATGACAATTATTGTAATCATTTTTAATTCATTTCATTTTTATCATCATTTGCAATATATCTTTTCACACTAAAACAATGTAAAATGAGGAAATAATTATCAAACATCTGTGCAAATTTTACTTCTACTATTAGTAAAAACATTTCTCAGTTTTATTTTAGTTCTTTTATTTAATGTAGTGATACATTTTAGGTATCTATAATGGCAATATTCATCATAGGAAATTTGTATCTGAACATGACATAACTTGATTTGTATATTTGTCCCCTTCCCTTTTCCTCCTTCCCTTCAACCCCTCTTCCCCTCCTTATTTACAAAGCTTTGTTTCCATTTATATCCTTATTTTCTCATTTTATATTTTCCCTTCCTTTCTCTCTCCTTGCCCCTCCCTAGTTCCCTTTTCCTTTTGAAATATTTCTTCCCATTTCACAATACAAATTATACAATTTGGTTTATTTCCCTATCAGTTTCTCACACTAGAGAGACAATGCGATATTTGCACAACGTGTGTTTGGTTTATTTTGGTTAAGAATATGGTCTCAAGGTTCATCCATTTAGAAATAAATGTCTCAAGTTTATTCTTCCTTATGGCTCAGTAGTACTCCATGATATCTTTCTATCTGTATCTATGTAACATTTTTATATAATATCTTAATAGAGATATATCTATATAATATCTGTATCTATATAATACCTTTCTTATCCATTCATTAATTGATCAGTATTTGGGATGTTTCCAAGATTTATCTATTACAAACTGTACCACTATAAACATGGGTGGGCATATATCACTGTACTATGCTGTTTTTAATTCATCTAGATAGATAACCAGAAAGGGAATGGCTGGGTCAAATATGACTTCTAGTCTTGTTTTTTTTGAAGAATCTGTACACTGATTTCCACAGTGGTTGCACCAGTCTACATTCCCACCAAAAGTGAAGAACTGTTCCCGTTCCCCATAACCCCACTAGCATTTGTTATTGGTTTATTTTCAAAATGGTCCAAAGATAATATTAAATTAATTATTAAATTAAATATTAATATTAAAATAGAAACATTAAATCTGCATGAATAGAAAATACTCTGAAAGACATAGATATAGGCAAAGACTTCATGAGCAAAATCCAGATCACAAGGGGAAATACTATAAAGAATCAGCAACTGGGATTTTATCTTATTAAGAAGCCTTTACACAGCAAATGAAATCACAAGTTGAGTAAAATACATCCCACAGAGTGAGAAAAACTTTAGGCAAGTTACTCTTCAGACAGACCTAATATCTAACATATAAAGAACCAAAAAAAAATCACAACTCCTACATTCAAAACCCAGTCCAAAATTGGGTATCTGGGATGAATATACTTCTGTGATGAAGAGGTACAAATGACAGATACATATATGAAAATAATATTTGAGAGGTGCAAATTAAAACAACACTGAGATTCCACCTCACTTCAGAAAGAATGGCTAATAGCAAAAAAATCAACCAGTTAGTTTCAAGACAGCAACAAGACTAATTTTGTTTCTAGTACTGTTTTGTAAAAACTTCATTATTTTATATTCTTTAGACTGTATCTTCAGACTTGTATTATGTATATTGGTGAATACTAGCTTTCCGTTTGAGAGATTTTCAAAGATGTAAGTATTTTTAAAAATTTGGATTTTTGTGATACATGCTATATACTCCGCCTTCTGGAAGTTGAGGTAGGAGGACCACATTTTCAACCCAGTCTGGGGAACTTAATGACTATAGGAGATCATGTTCTTAAAGATAATAATAATAATTACAACCATTAGGATGCAGCATTGTAGACATAACTACATAAGGACCTAAGCTCATAAATGTTTAAAAAAAACTTAAACTTTTTAAAAAAGAGAATAAAACCAAACAAAATAAAACAGAATAAAGCAAACCAAAACAAAACAGTGAAAGTGATACGGAACTTCAAAAATAAAATCAACACAGAAAATCAAAAAGCAGAAAATCAACAATGTCTACCATAATGTCTTTTGTCTTCAAGACTGCTTCCCATATCATCAAACATAATAAAATCAGAAAAACAGAATAGAATAAAACTCATCAAAACAGAACTTTGAATTAAAAAAACAACAAGACAGAGAAAACAAAACAGCCAGAACAATATTGGATTTCAAAAACAAGACAGAAGGAAATCCCACATATTCACTGTATTGCATACTGTTGTCCTCTTAATAGATGCTCAGAAGACCAGCCTTAAGCCTGCAAAGTCAATCAAACAACACAAGCTTAGGTCATTTTCGTACCTCAGTTGCTCTCAACTCAGCCTGTCCTCCACATCAGTCAGTTGCTTATGGTGGGAAAGGGTGGGAGTAAGGGTTGATCTTGTCTCTCAACCTGTGCTCTGGTTGACTCACGGGAAGGGAAATTACTTCTCCTTACCACTCCCAGGCCCAGCATGGTTTCTGCTGACTCACAGGAAGGGTGAATTGGCTTGTTTCTCCTCTCAGGCCCTGCATGGCTTGCACTGGTTCACATTAAGGGTAAGCTGGCTTCTTGTCCAAGAATTTAGACTTTTAAAAGTTGTGAGTTATTTCTCTTTCTTCTCTGATTGTCATATCTTTCATTCTTGTATTTTTTTTTAAATCTCTTGAGATCTCAGACCTGGTGTCTGGATTTAATTCTATTATAAATCAAGCACAAATCTTTGCTTTTTTACTACAATTCATAACCTGAATATGGAAATCTATAATGGCTTTAAGAAGACCCCAACACCTTTGTGAAAATGACTCCCATTTCTTCTCTATAAGGTTTTGGTTCCCTCTAGTGCCTTCAGACTCATGTAAATTATTCAGGATTACTTCTTTTGCCTACTAACTTTTGCCATGAGTGAATTAATGCTTTGATTTAGTTTCTGTAAGTTATAATTCATATTATATTGCATAGAATAGTTTGAAGATTTATACTCACTCATTCCTGAAATTCCTGTCTTCTGAAGAATTCAGAATAGAAAGAAATTCAGGAAAAGACAAGTTAACATTAATAATGCACATTCTTGGTAAATAATCTTACTGAAACGATTTTTATTATTCCTTCTCATTTTTACTTTTACCCCCGGCAATCTAGAGATATATGAGTCTTATATTTAATATTAAGAAATGATGATTATTTAATTTTAGGAAAATGTTCATGTGTTATATATACAGATCTGCAAGCACACATCATTTTGTTCAAATCAGTCAATTTAAAATAATAGAGGTTTGATGACATTAATATTCAAAATTAATTTTTCATAACTGTAAAAACCATTTTATCAAGTATTACTAGATCATTATGAGTATTAAATTTTTCCATCATATTAAATTTTGACCAGAGTGATTATCTCTGAATATTCTGAATATCAAATAGGCAAGAATGTTAAACTTACTACTGAATCTTAAAATGATCTCTCTGACAATCTATGAAAAATTCAATGGCATTAAATTCTGCTGAATGCATAAACTAGGAATGTATTTAAAAATAATTGTAAGGTATGACTTTAGAAACAATACATCAATCTTTATTCACTCTGACTAAAGCTTTTATAAAAATTTTCCTTTTATATGTACTACCCTTTCTGTCCACACTGAGTGTACATGAATTTGCCACTTTTGTAGAATATTTATTACAGCAATTTATCTTATGTATTGTTTGCTTCATATGTATTTATTGAGTCAAATAATATTTCTTATAATATCACCAAATTAAAATAAATTATGTATTTGAGGTAGAAATACCTAAAATATGTCTGAAAAAAATCATTAAAGTTACTATATAAAACTTAAGTCTGGAAGAAGACAAATTTTAAAAATACTGAATCAGATGATAAGACAACTAGAAGTGAATATACTCCTACATTTAATGTACACATGGTTTCTCAACCATATATGAAATTTAAAATTAAAAATTAATTTGACTCAAAACTTTAAAAATATAAATTGAATGTCAGAATGGATATGAAGAAACTATTTTGTAATTTTTGTAAGGAACATTGTTATTTTTCCTGTATGATTCAATTTAGATAAAAAGGCTATGACATCCAACACTAACCTTTTAAAATTATAGAACATGGTATTAATATTAGGCAAAGACAATGCTAAGCAAACACTATTATGAGAGAAAAAAGAACATTTTATTTTAATAAAAATAATTCAACTTGAACATCCAAATTAATGTATCAGAGTTGGGAAGGAAGAAGTAAACTTTATAATCTGCGAAACAGTCAAACTCAGGGCCATGTTCGAACTTAGGGTGCTGGGAAAACAAGCAGCCAGCTCACTGCTCTTTTAAGCAGCTGTAAGCTTCTGGCGCAGGCTAAGAATCAAATATCCATCCCCTTCACACACACACACACACACACACACACACACACACACACACACACACTTCCGTTAGCAAGTGGGAGCCAGAGGTCTGAGTATCTTTTGGGAGGATGAACGTATGCAGTGTGGCAAGTAAGGGAGATTTGCTTCTACCATCTCTTTGAAGGCAAATATTTTTATCACTGTTTTGCTCAGTTCTGATTAAAGGTACTGCTCTATTCAATATTTTGTTTTTATAAGTTCAATATTTCCTTCCATTTTGCTCTACCTGACTGAAAAGAACAGCTATTGTGAAGAGAACTGGATGTGCTATTGTGCCTGCTGCTGTAGACCTGGTGATCTGCCAGTTTCACTGCACTGCCTTGCATGGGTTTGTTCTGTCTTGTTCTGCTGTATTTTGCTACCTTCAAAATTAAAAAAAAAAAAAGATAAAAAAGTAACAAAATACCTCCAAAAAACTCCCAACTCCACCAAAGCTGATTCATGGGGCATGAATGAGGAGAAACAAAGCAACAGAATTATATAAGGTGATTAAAAAGGAAATAACAACAACAAAACAGATCAGTAAGATACTCAGCAAGCTGAAATGATATAACTAAACAGATAATGGACTTAAAAAGCAAAAGGAGGAAAATAAAGTTCTCTAAATGATATAACGGCATGTATATTTAAGTGTGTAGAATTGATAACCATGTTGCTAAGTTTTTATTGGATCATTGAACAGAACTGTTTGCAGCCTCACTATTTGAATATCCACTTTGTATGCTTTAATTTTGTAACTTGAACAACTATGTCTAAGAAGACAATATGTAATTTATCAACTAGTGATTTCTTACTGTTTTTTTTTCTGAAATTCTGTATTGTTTCTACCCTTTTTTCTGTTTTTTTTCCTCTTTAAATAAAATTTTAAAAAACATTGTTTTTAAGTCAGTGGTCACAGAAAAAAATAAGGAAGAAATAAGACAGTTTGTGGAATTAAATAACAATACCAGTACAAAATATCTGAATTTATAGGACATAATGAAAGCAGTCCAATGAGGGAAGCTTATAACTGTGAATGACCATATCAGAAAAATAGAAGGCACCTAATAAATAGCATAATGATGAATCTCAAAAGAAAAGAACTATCTATATACAGAGCTTGTACAGTGAAGGAAATTATATAGATCAGAGCATAAACTAGTGAAATAGAAACTATAAAAACAATTGCAATGAATCAAAGATCTGGTTCTTTCAATGAGTAAACAAAATAGGCACACTTAGCCAATATTAAATATTTAATTAATTAATTAATAAGACACAAATCAATGCATTTAAGAAATGAAAAGGTCAAATCACAATAGAGTCAAACTCTGGTCCTTAAACTGGCTAGGCAAATATTCTATTATTGATCTACCTCCTCATCCTGATTCCACAATTTTAAATGATATTTATTTTCACACCCTCATAACTAGTTATATAAATTATCACTTATGAGCTATACATACAGTTATAAATATACTAAAGTACATACAATTTAGCCTCAAATAACACTAGAAAATACCAATAAAATAGTTTAAATTATGAAGAAACATAACGTGATAATCTTTAAAATTATTATTAACAAGATTATTTTCCTCAAAATGGTAAGTGCTATCCTACTGAAATCCTAACAGTCATTTTTATGGAAATTGTGAATTGCATTTTGAAATGTGAAAAAATAACATGACAATCTACAAAGCCAAATAATCTTAAGAAATGAATTTATTGTAAAATATATCAAATGAATTTTAAAATTAAATAAGTGAGCACAGTACACTAGTAATGCAAAAATAGGGATGTAGAATAGAACTGAGAAATACCAGTATAGAATAAACTGTGAAATAGACCCTGATAAGTATTGAAAAATCTGATTTACAAAAGGAGCCACTTTAAAATAAAATATAAAAACATAGGGAATATATAAACTGAGATGTAGTAATTACTTAAGATCAATAACTGGGATCAGTATGAACAAGGAAACTAAGCAAACATAATTTAAAATGTAATTTGACATCATAAAAATAAATCTTGAAAAAATTGAAATCAATCTATTTTTCTTAACAAATCTATAAGCATAATATTCTTATTCAGTGGATTAACATAAAATAAACAACTCTTCACTGAAAGATAGTGTTAAGTAAATGAAAAAGCTGGACTGAGAGAAGACATTATTTATTTGACTATATATTTACATTAGATTATCCAATAAATTCATGAGATAAAAAGAATATTTTTAAATAAGCCAAAATATTTAAATATACACTAAAAGGACAGGGAAAATGGCTAAAGAACATCGGGAATAAATTGCTTGGTGTTATTTATTTGGGAATGCCCATAATGGCATACCAATGCATATCCATGAAAGAAAAAAAATATTAAGAATTAGCAATGATGTGAAAAAAATAACATTTTATGCAGTTATTTCACATAAAAATCATTAAAATTATTTGATATTACAGAAGCTAAGTGCGTGACTAACTTGTATCCTAACAATTTTCCTGCTTAGGCAACAAAAATAATTAGTATGCATTAATAAATATACACAGACACAGAAGTTTATTTTCTTAACAGATATAATACCAATAAAGTCCAGTTCAATATAAGCCAAATAGCCAAATGTGTTAGTTAATTTTGACGACTGGACTGAATTAAGATTCTTAGAGTGGTGATTACTGAAATACATTGACATTCATCGCTGAACGTGTGTTTAGGAGACAAGCTCCACTGGGAAGACGGGCTCCTGGAGGTGTTTTGGAAGGTGTATCTCTTCTTCATGGTCTTTTATTATGCTTTGCCTCCAAGCTACTATGAGTGGAAACTTTTGCTCCATTACACTTCTACCACGACGTTCTTGCCTTGGAACCAACTGACCACATACTGAAACCTCTGAAATTGTAAACCAAAATAAACCTATAGATCTTTCAGCTGTGGGTGTCAAGTATTTTACTGCAGTAATGGGAAAGCTGACCGAAAAACCATGCATCTAACCATAGAATGGATTCACAAAGTATGATATATTCACCAATTTTGTAAACTGCATTTTAAAAAGATTAACCTTGGGTTAAAATTATTTACTGAAATACTATATAACAGATTACACAATATATGTTTTTAAAAGGTAAAATAGATCTGTTGTGATAGAAGTGAGCCATACCCATGCAAGAAGTATGTGTACTAAGAACGGTAAACTGATTGACTACTGAAAAAGTATTTCGTATTTATATTTGGTTTCATTATGAAATTTCAGAGCCTTATACATATGAACAGTGCTCTCTGTGTTACACAATATATAGGTCAATTTTTAAAATATCTTTAAAAATGTTAATTGCATCTGTGTAGATGACATACCCTAGGGCAGCACTGATTCACTGTAAACTGGAGAACTTTAGAAGTTCACCTTACTCAGCAATTCTACATCCTGAGATGGAGAAGGCCCACTCTAAGGCAAGGAAAGAGACTATCAGGAAGGGAAAAATGCTTGCTCCTCTTGTTTAAGCTCTTGTTGCTTTTGCTGTCTTCTGCTGCCATGAACAGTTGCCCCTCAGCCATGCCATACTGTCTTAGAGTCAGTTGGTTATGAATTAAATCCTCCACAAACTGTGAGCCAAATAAATCTTTCCCTCTTAATTTGAGCATTGGGTATTTTGTCTCAGCAACAGGAGAAAAGTAACTAACACACATATGTATTCCTTTATAGGGATGACTAATTAAACAATTGGTTAATTTAATGTCATGTGTTTTCACTGACATTGATAATGTATGGATGTAAGACCTTAACAAATATTCCAGATAATTTTATTTATAATTACCATAATTTACACTTTGTTTTAACTCTCATTTGCCCTGGAATGATACAGTACTCAATTACATAGCAAATTTCTATCATGGTAAAGAACCAAGTGCAGACCTGACTGAGAAATCACTGACAGAATGACAAATTTCAGATAGCTTTCGAAACTGCACAGTACATAGACAAGCTCTTCAAAGCTCACTTAAAGCAGGGCTATTTGACAGTTATATAATTTTCTTATATTGACAGAGCAATTACATGTAGCTTCTTATAATGTAGTTTTTGTCTTCAATAGAATGGGATGACATACATTTTTTAACCTTAAAATCACATGAAATAAAATTCAAGGCAGCAATTTTATTTTCTGTAAAGCAAAGTAGAAATAACGTTTAACATAACTCGAATAGAGAATCAAAATGAAAATAAAATTTACATATTCATAAAATTATTAATAATCAAAATGCCTCCCATTGTATTTTGAAAACTCAGGAAAATAATCCTGACTGAGAACATAGAGCTACATAATTTTGTAAATAATATTCATTACAGAATTGATATAATTATTAAATTGTCAAAACTTGAGTCTTTGAAAGAATTATCTACTGACTCTCCAGTTCTTGGTCATTAATTTATGGTTTAATTTCATAATGTCAAAAGTTCTATCTGTGTAACTATTTTATTATACTCTTACAGTAGGTTTCACTTGGAACCTTGCCCATTACTCAGGAAGCTAAGTAATAGGATTGCAAGTCTTAGGCAATTAACTGAGACCTTGTCTCAAAATAAAGTAGAAAAGGCCACATCTGTAGCTCAGAACAAGAGCCCTCACCTAGCCTCTGCCAGACCCCTGAATTAAAACCCAGCACTGCAAAAACAGAAGAAAGAAGAAAACACATTGTAGAAATATGACTCCTTTTTTAACTTTAGTTTTGTCTTATTCAATCAACACTCTTTTTGAAACTCATTTCATTGCTCATGTGGAATTTTACTATGTTGGTTCTCATAATCATAGGACTCTAAATCTATGAATATGTCACCTTTTTGCTTAATGCCACCTTTCCCTCAACATGTGTGATCCTAAATACTTTTCTTATTTTGGACAATGCTCTTCCACCGAGGTAAATTGGTTTTATTTTGTTAATTTTACACGGATGACTTCTGGTGTCTGCTCAAACTTTGTGTTATAAATTGTGTTGCAGTTAATTGAATAAACATTCATTCAAAATTCTTTATTAAGAACTTTCAACACACCATGCAGGAAAAATAAAACAGTGGAGTATTTCTCATCTCATGTCTCATCTCAACTATCCTAACTTCATTTAATGATACGGGCAAGGAAAAAGGAAGAGACAGGGAGACACATCATACCCTGTATTTTGTATGACTAAGTAGGGGACTGCATTCTTTTCTATTGTGAAATTACTGACAATCTAAATTTTGTACTGTTTTAAAAATCAAGGATTTGGCATGTTTTGCATATTTTTCTAGATTAAAAAACATTCATTTAGCAGTATGATAGCCTGATTTTCCAAATAACGTCTCTTGTGAAGCTCTAACTCAGTTGTGTGGGTTAGTTGCCTGATACTATGGTTTCCAGTGGATCCAAGCTGTTGCTGTCTCATCCAAAGAATACACTGGGACAATCCATAAACCTGAAAATGCAACACTTATTTAAAGTAGAAGAAGAAGATAAAGAAATGAAATACACAAAAACATATAAGTGAAGATAGATCTTGGACACAGGACAGGTCACTTCAAGAACAGAACAGCAGTGGCGGCAAATTCGGTGGCTGCCATTTTTGTATTTTCTTTTGACAACCAATCCAGACTTTGGGAAGTTGTTATGTGCTTGCATCCTGGCTGTGACTTGTCAGTTTCCTGTGATTAGCAGATCACACACTATTCTCCTTTCTGGTTCTCCATGTTTGATAGGTTACACTCCACTATCCAGCCTTTTTACTATGCCATAGACTCTTGCCTCAGTTTCACTGAACACACCCCTCCGACTCCAATTAAAACGTCTACAAATACCACTGATATCCAACCCCACCCTCAGAAATACCTCTTACCGACCCTTTCATTCCTAGTTAATTGGTTTACTTAATCACATGTATTAAGGTAGGCTGCTACTGGCTTTGCAGCAAAGAAATATCATGTTTTCCTTCACAGATCCTATAATGATTTTATTAATTTAATTTTAGTTGAAAATAAAATATATAGAATTATGGGATACAGTGTGATTTTTTGACCAGTGTATCACTGTAAAGAGATCCGACCTAATTTAAGATATCCATTACCAAATTATCATTTCTTAATAATCATATTCTTTCAGTAATGGCAAGTCAAACAATAGATTATTAATATAGGTGGCCATCCATGGTAGAATGGATGGGTAAAACTAATTCCTTCTGTCTAGTAGAAACTTCAATCAACCTGTCCCCTTTTCACATCATATTTCATTTCTGTTTCTCCCTCGGCTCTGGTCCCAGCCTTTCTAATACTCAGTCTCTGTGAGATAAACTTATTTGATTCCACATATAAAGAACTTATAGCATTTATCTTTCTGTGCCTGGTTTAAATTCTCCTAACATGAATTAAATTAAGAATGCTAAATTTCTCTCTAGCTAAGTAAGAAGTTTACCTACATAGTCAATCTCCCCTCCCATCAGCTTTTCAAAGCACACACTTCATTTTTCCTAAATCTCTAAAGCCTAATGATTTTTAATTTTTTTAAAAAATTGCTCTTTCTTCTTACATATCGCTGGGTTTGCTTCATCTTAGATCTTACATTCTACAGCTACACTAACAACAAAGAGATTTTATTATAGTTGCTTTATAACAGGATTCACCGCCTCCATTCTCACAAATCCTTTAAAATTTGCATATTATTACCGTATTCTCCATGGCTTACATACTCTCCCTCATCTAATTCTCACAGCAACACCATGAAGCAGATGCCGCTGCTTTAACAATTGTACTGTTGGTCTAAATTTGTACAAATAGGAAGCTGCAAGACAGGTACTCACCTTACAGTGTTTATCTCAAATAGCTGTGGATTTTGCCATTTTTTATATTCAGTGAATATATTTTTAATCTCCTTGCACAAAAGAGGTAACAGAATTAATTAAATGATAGAAGTTGCTCAGCTCATCCATGTATCCAGACAGAATTGCAGATGGCTCTTTTGTTGTGATCTATCAGCGGTGTCACAGTAGTTGCCACATTTACTCTGAGCTGCTTCTCTTTCTGCACTTTCAAGGAAGTTTTAGGATACCTTGCTGGTGGGGAATAATCCCATTACTTCAACTCCTGTCTTACCGACCTTCTATTCTCAGTCCTTCAAGGTGAAGGAGAAAACAATGTATTTCTAGTTTACTTAACAGGATACAGGCTCTGCTTCAACAGTCCCCAACTGTGTCACCAGCTTAACAATTATACAGTTAAAATTTTAGAAGAATATTTAGGTTAAATATTTTATGTTAACATTCCAATTAGTTATAAGAAATTCCAATATGGATACTGAAATCACCAAAGTTTTAAGTTCCCTTGTCACTTTTTTTTCTCCTTGCAAATTGACCTTGTGTTCCTCTAAAAGCTTTTTTTTTTCCCCCAAAGGAGTAATTCTTGAGAAAATTCTGTAAACTTTATACTAAAGCAAGTGAAGACATATAATAAATCTTTATTGCTTTTTTTACTATGCTTAAGTTTTCCACTTCCAAAATAATTAGATTCCTTGGCTTTATGTTCCATGATTCTTTAGACATTTGACAGCCTAAAACATAATAATGCTTCATTATTAAAGTTTAAAAAGTTGGGTTTTTTTCCTAAAATGTCTATGAATACTTGAAAAAGCAGAAATTTTGTACCTTGATAGTAAAATTTGACTATTTTCAGAGCAGACATTTGAAATTATATTATTGTGTAAATGTTCAATATAAATGAAAACAGTGAAAGAATTAGAGGAGAAAATTTTATCTCAGACAGCCACAATTGTACTCAATGATTCTCTAACCCTCAAAAATCACACGCTGTTTTATTTAACTTTATAACTCAGTAAAATTTGTATTAAGTAGAACATTCATGTGTTTGTTTATACTCTGGGCTGAACTCACTAATTCAGCTGCTTGCTCTGTCCAGTCCACCATAAATTCCAACCACTGACTTCTTAGTGATACATGGAATGTTACTCTACTGCTGCATAAAACCCTTTTGAGTCCTTCTCATAGGTTTAGGTTTCTATTGAATTCTCTTTCCTCTCATTTTTTCTATTTTTCTCCATTTATTAACATACAGTGCTAATTATAATTGTTTTAAAGATCTAATCAGCTAAGTATCTAGAGCAACTCTGTACTTGCTAATATCACTAATTTATCTCTTGATTATTAGCCACATTTTCTGCCATTGATAGTTATTTTATTACATTCTTTTCTACTGATATAGTGGCTCAGTTATATTGTCTTTCACTTGAGCTGAAATTTACAAAGTTTTCCTTCAAAATTTAGCAAATATTTTAGTTTTGGAGACCATAATGTGTCAAAACTGCTTACTACTACTACTGTGGAGTGAAAGTAATCAAGAAATATGTAAATATATGGCTGTGATTTAGTTCTTATAAAAGATCCTTACCTGGCTCAATGGCTGTAGTTGGCAACGTATGTAGGTTATACTCCAGAAGACAGCTAAATTTCAAGTAATATCTTACTCTCATCAAGGTTCAGTTTTAGGCTTTATTAGAGTAAATGTATTTCAGCTCTCTGACTAGTCTTATGTTGTAGCATTTTTAAAGAACTATTATTAGCACATGTTTGTAGTACATAATGCTTACATTCACTGTGGAGAATTGGTACATAAACATAAACATGTTTTAATTATTTATTTTTCTCCTACCTCTACCCTCATATTCTTTTATTTTTCCACCATCAAATACATTCATTTATCTTATAAGACCCTACTAATATGTATTATATATAAAAATTGCATACCAGGTTAATAGGCTAAAGGATATAAAACATTCATGAAAATTGTACTGTCAGTGTAACCACTTTTTCTGAGATTTGGGGTATATTCTTAGGACTTTTTGTGATCTAAGCAAATGCCTGGTATGTACTGTGGTCTTTCCACTGCAGCTAATTTGGAGATCCAGTGGATACTGACAGTGTGAGCTCAGAAACTGCTCTGTGTATGCTTCATAGTAACAAGGCAGAGACTTGAACAAAAGAAAGTCGAGCACGGTGGGGCATGCCTGTAATCCTAGGATTCAGGAGGATGAAGCAGGAGGATCACTGTAAATTCACCAGCCTGAGCTACAAAACAAACCCAAGACCAGCCTCTGCTGCATACCAAGATCCTGTCTCAACACCACCAACAACAACCAGAAAGCAGTCTGGGGTTTTTCTCTATTGTACTCTCCTCCTAGGAACATGGAAGGTCCTGAACTCTAATGTGTTTTGTTTCCAATGTCAAAACTCCTGTGGTTGCCTTGGCTCCACTTCATGGTAACACAGATAGGGAAGGGCGTCCAGAGTAAAGCTGGCGAGAGTGAGACTGATGTATTTTTCTTCTCTCAATGAATACAGTCCTGTGTTTTCACGGTTAAACACTGAAAACACTCATTTAATATATATGGTTCCTTTTCATACTTATCTGGTACCAGCTACTCCATCATTTACAGAACATGAATGTCAATGACTACATGAAAATTACCTAAATTCCAGTTGTTGCTCTCTTCTCATAGAACGGATTATTGGTCTTTGCTATGCAGCTAGACTTGGTGCTGACTGCTTTAACCCAGCTAACTAGTGATCTGCCTTCTGTCTGAACACAAGTGTGTTAAAACTCTGTTCACCTCAAATTCAGTTTTTAAGGATATAGCATCTAAACCTTTTAATACAGAAACTTGATATGTTCTCCAAAGTCTTTACTCCAAGAAAAACTTAAATTCTAACTTTTTGCTTCTCAATACAATGAGACTTCTACAAAGGACAGAAAAGAACTTGTTTAAAGCTAGGTGTATCTGAGAAATTCATACACAAACTAAATAATCTTCCCAAAGTTACTCTTTTAGCATTTTAAAGTTGTTTAATTAGTATTTTATTTGGATCCTATAGATACGTTGAACTCATAAAGTTCTAAAATGCCTCAAGATATTCATAAGGACACATATATATTTTTCAAGCCAGAAGAAAAATACTTGCTTAAATGGGTTAAGATAAAAAACATTTTGGGCTCCCGTGAAAGTGTCTTTGATCAACTTGGGGCCAAATTAAATCTCTACAATTGTGCTAATGTGAATTCACATGACAATTACATGAAATGTGAGTCTCAAAAACCTGTTAAAATGCAGACACACTTCTTGTTGATTCTTGGGGTACTCATATATGGCAAACTTATTTTTTGACTGGAAAATAACTTTTTTGAGAACTTGGAAGGAAAATAATTCTCCCTGTTAAGGAAAACTAAAGACATGATATCCTCTAATAAAAAATAATACATGCATTCAATTCATTTTTACAATGTAGATTGATATAAACTAAGGTGTATTCACTTAAAACATCCTTCAGATATGGTGAGACTTGGAGTTTTCAACAGTAATGATCAAGCTAGTGTAGCTTGCATGCCATATGTTCACCAGTTCTGGAAGGGAGGAGGTAAATTGTGCTTCTAATGATTTAAATGCACTGCTGACCTTTTAAGAAGGCTTTGTTACCTGGCAGTAGCCAACTGAAACAACAACAAAACTGAAAAGGACAAGAGAAAAAACCCTGCAAAAATCAATGGCTAATAAAATGAGAAGCTATGAATAATAATAATAAAGTAATAATTTTACAAAGTATAAACTTTTCAACACAATTTTAGAGACTTAGTCTTATGTACTTTAAGTACATAGGACTGTAAATTGGATTAGGAAAACTTGCTAATATTATCATTTAATGTGAATATTTTGTCAAATTAGATTAGCTTGATAATTTTTGCATTCAAACATCTATGCCTTCTAAGTTACTTAAGATGCCTAAATATAAAATGCTGGATATATAAGGCTTTTTAGTGAACATTCTTTCCACATAATATGTTATAAGATTATAAACATGTGTTTAGCTATATTAATAACTTTTGTGCTTTAAAACTATTTGTCTTGGCAAACTTTCAGTGCTGCAAACCATTTTAACTGAGTTATTTCCCTTGTTCAATCAGGAGAAAAGTTTCAAATGTCATGTTTCTGGCTTTTAACACAAAGAATGATAATATTACACTGGAATTTCTACTAATCTTGAACACATTGATATTAAATTCAATATGCTTTAGTTACTAAATGTCTTTCTCTCCCATATCAATTTCTAAAAATATAGCTGTAAAAATAGTATTTTCTGAAAATATAATTACTCTTTGAAAACTTCAGATTAGATCATAAAATTTATATGATAATTAAGTTTGAGAAAGATAAAGAAAACTAATATCCAAACTAATAATTTATCTTCACTTTTACAAAAATTAAATGACAAATTGCTTTCCAGTTTGGTGATGAAATAATCCATTATATCAAAAGTCCTTTCTCTGAACTACATATTTGTAGTTATGCTTTGATAGTTAACAGCTACCTCTCATTTTTAAAAAGAAGAAATAAATTAAAATTATTTTATAAACTGGGTGTAGGAATGCATGTCTGCAATCCCAGCACTCAAGAGACTGAGGCAGGAAGATCGTTGCAAGTTTGAGACCAACTTGGGCTACAAAGTGAGTTCAAGGCCAGCCTGAGCTCAGGAAGACAACAAACAAACAAATAATTATAAAAAAACAATTAGAGTTAACATTTCAGAAGTGGCTTGTTTTCAGACACTTAGAGGTTCTGTTTCTATCTTGAGGTAAGAAAACTTTTAGCAACTATGTCTGATATTAACTTCACAAATTCAGTTCTTAAATTCTAAAGTCTAAAAAATAAAAAAACAAGTTATTTACACTTCTATTGGCTATTAGATTTTGTATGCAGTCACTATACCAACACAAAAGATCTTTTTTCCTAGCTTCTATAAAGGAAGGATATTTTAAATAATCTCTGCACAACTGCTTTTCTGATTTGTTTTCAATAGTTTTGAATTTCTGGAAAATAAAAAGACATTAATTATCCCTAAATTAATTATTTAGAGAAAAGTGTTATTACCCCAGATCTTTCAATGTCTGAATATTTGTCAGGTTGGAAAGATCACATTTAGAGTCATGTTCAAATAATCGTATGTGTGTATACACTAATTGAATTTTTCTACATAAAAATAACCTCAACATTATTGGTAATTACAGCATTTCTTTGCAGAATAAATCAAAAGGCCCAGAGGTTAGACGGTAGCTTTTCTATCCCACTTTGTTCTCTCCGTGTAATCACTGAACATTCACAAATAGCGAGCTTTCCGCTTTGATGACTATATGAATTGATATAATTAGCTAGCCAGAGCTCTTCATAATTTTCACCAATCATTTAATTTTTGCTCTTATACTAACTGCAAGTAATGCCCTGCTACAAAGTACAGATCAGAGTTGAACATTCCTGAAGAAACAGCCCCCAAATCACACAAAAATCTGTGGCTTATTTTGGCAAACAGTCAGCAAGCAGATGTCTTCAAAGAGTTGCCTTCAGATAGCATTTTCTCAGTCCAGAAGACAACATCCTCCTATGAAAATACTACACAACTCAAACCTACTAAAGAAGTAATTCCCTGAGATCAAATTTAACTGATTTTCCTAATAAGGCATTAACCCTTACCTTTTTCATATCATAACTAGCCTCCAGTGTCAACAAATTTCTTAAAACTTTTTTTGGTACCAGGGATTGAACTCACAACCTCGTGCTTGCCAGGCAGGCACTTACACCACTGAGCTAAATCCCTGGCCAAACCTCTTAAAATTAAGAAAATGAAAATAAATATCCTGTGAAAAGTAATCAAATATATAAATTTGAAATTTTTTCATAAAATCTAGTGGAAAACTATATATGAATATGTACAATTTATTTATAAAATTATTCAAAACAGTGGTTAAATTTTATATTGTTAAAAAATTCCCATTTAAAAAGCTGATTGGATAACAGTCCTCTTTTTGGGTTCCTGAAAGTTGGGTTCCTGAACAGAAGAATAATGTTCACTTCTTTAAAACTAATATCACTGGTCATATCTGTATTCATCCTTATTCTAAATTTGCTTTTGGACATCAACAGAAATAACAAGTCTATTTAAAATAGAATTGTATGTAAAGAAATATTATAAGTAAGACTTCTAACAAGTAATCACCAAAGATGAACAAAATGACCCTCATCAGAAAACTAGCATGGAGAAGCCAATTAGAACTGCAGAACAGACAAGCGAAAATAATGTTCTTTTGTGCTATAAAGACAAGGAAATAAATACAATCAATGAAACTTACATAACTAATTACATATGCTTGCAAAGTAAGCAGTAACTTAAATGGTGCTGACATAGTTATTTAACAGGTCAGTGCAGCTAAGGAAGGAAATGATCTGTGATACATATTAGCAGTGAATTAAATAAACTGGTAATTTGTGAGATGTGTTAAATTGTTGATAATATTTTTGCTGAAAAAAGATTTTGAAAAGAGATGAAATGCCATGATAACCCAAAACATTTGTGATGCACTCATTAGAGATGAAGTACTTAGTATTCATGAGGTAATAAATTAGTAGTAACCATGGTGACATGGTTATATGACAGCATGCAATCCTATTAATATGCTGCTTAAGAAAAAAAATGAAATCCATTGTTCCTCATAAAGCCACTGGTTGAGCGTATTGGTGAGCATATTGGTCATGTGCAGCTGCTGCTACAAGACTCCAATTTAAGAGTATGTATTGGTTCCAGATTCCTTCCCTTTGCTTAGAACCTTTGGTCAGATCTCAATTCTAGTCTTGAAAACCACATGCTACTGATGCGGGAAAAAGTGAGACAGAACCTAAGAGGGCTGGTTTCCCTATTTCAGGTGTCATGGAAATTCTTTCACCTTAGGATTCTATTTTGAATCCTGAATATTGTGACCTGCTCCATCTTATCATTTTGCTTATGATTATGCTTTTTAAATTGATTTTATATAGTATCTTTCCACAGCTGCTAACCTTAGAGTGTCAGGAAAAAAGACCAATGTTTGTTAAAGTGATATTTTTACATCATTTAGTATTGAAAAAATTAAATTAATTCTCAAATTTAAGTCACAAAAAATAAAGATAAACTTATGGTCAAAGATTTAGCTATTACAAATTGTGCTGCTATGAACATGGGTGAACATATAACACTGTGATAATAACTTGTCAGTTCTTCTGGGAAAATACCCAGGAGGGGAATAGCTGGATTGAATGGAATTTTCAATCCTAGTCTTCTGAGAATTCTTCATATGGATTTCCATAGTGGTTGCACCAGTCTACATTCCCACCAACAGTGGAGCAGTGTTTCTTTTTCCCTGCAGCCTCACTAACATTTGTTATCAATTGATTTCTTGATGGCAGCTATTCTTTCTGTAGTGAGGTTTAATTTGCATTTCTCGAATGACCAATGATGGTGCACATTTCTTCATGTATTTATGTTCCATTTGTATATCTGCCTCTGAGAACTGTGTGTTCATCTCAGATGCCCATTTTTGGAGAGGGTCTTTGAATTTGGGGAACTTGATGTTTTTCAATTATTTGTTCTGCATATAAGTCCTTTGTCTGAGGAGTCGCTGGCTAAAATTCTTTCTCTCTCTGTGAGTTTTCTTTTCACTCTGTTGATGATTTCCTTTGATGTGCAGAAACTTTTCAATAATGAGATCCCAGTTGTTGATTCTTTGAAGTATTTCCTGTGCAGTTTGTGTTTTGTTCATGAATTCTCTGCCTACCCCTATGTTTCCAAGACTTCTACCTACCTTGTCTTCCAGTAGATTTAGTGTTTCTGTTTTAATATTTATGTAGCTAAATCTTGGAAACAACCAAGATGCCCATCAACTGCAGAGTGGATGAAAAGATGTGGTATTTTTACACAATGGAATATTACTCAACTGTAAAAATGGATGATCTTGAGGCTTTCATAGATAAATGGAGACAACTTGAGACTATCCTCATTAGTGAAATAAATAAGAATAATATTTATAAATATCACATTATGTCTCTAGTGTAAAAAGTAATAAGAACTATAAGAGTAGTAAAACCCAAAATGTGTAATTGCTATTATAAAAAAGAGAGGAAAAGAAAGGGCTCTAAGAGATAGATATAACTGCATGTATGTTTGAGTGTGTAAAATAGATGACCATATTGCTGAATCTTTGTTGGATCTTTGAGCAGAACTGTTTGCAGTCTCACTGTTTGAAAGTCTAGTGTATATCCTTTAATTTTGTAACTTGAACAACTACATCCAAGATGACAATGTGTAATTTATCAACTAGTGATTTCTTAGTGTTTTTTCTCTTTTCTTTTAGAATTCTGTGTTGTTGCTACCATTTTTTCTTTTGCTTTTTTTCTCTTTAAACAAAATTTTTAAAAAATGCATAATTTCTATTGTAAAAAAAGAGGAAATAAGTGCTATAAAAGATATAACTGCATGAATATTTAAGTGTGTAGGATTGATAACTATACTTCTAAGTTCTTGTTGGATTGTTGAACAGATCTGTCTGCAGTCTCACTGCTTGAATTCTAATTTGTATGCTCTAATTTTGTAACTTGAACAATTATTTCTAAAGGGACAATATGTAATTTATCAACCAGTGATCTCTTACTGTTTATCCTTTTTTTTTTTGAAATTCTGTAATATTTCTACCTTTTTTCTGTTTTTTTTTTCTCTTTAAATAAAAAGAACCCTGCGGTCAATGAAACATAAAAATATCAGCAATTTTCTGATTTTTATTAGAGGATATCATAATATGTAAAATAATAGAATTTAGCTTTCTCCTTTTAGAACATCATAAAATTTGAACATTGATAACTATATATCTGGATTTTTTTGATCAGACAGCTGCATAGATTTACTAATATTTTATAATTATGGTATACTAGTTTCCAAATTTTACACTAAATTCAAATAATAATAGCCTGAAATAGAGTGACTTTTCAATGTTCCTAGACCATAAGTATAATGGCTATTATAATTAATAATCAAGCTTATTGGTTAAAATGAGCATGAATGAATTGTAAATATTTGGCAACTTAAACATGTGCTACTAACATGCTTGAATTAAAAAATACATTTTATAAAGTGGAGGGTTTCAATATTGAATATCAGGATTAGTACATTGTGCGTGGTTGTATTACTAACAGTTACACATTTATTTATTTTAAACTTTAGTTTTTATTTGTTTACTCTGGGTAACTGGAGGATATAGAAATCATTTTTCAGGTGAAAAAAAATATTTCTCATTTGTTAATAATAGTCAGTGGTGCTCCAAAGATGTCATTCTGATTATCTGTGGTAGGGAAAACTAGCCACATAGCACAAGGCATACAAAAACTATTATGATGCTGCCAGATGCTCTTAATCGGGAATTTGGAGCCCAGGGGGCACAGTTCTCCTGTACTTCAGGAAATTTCAGTAAGAATGCATAGTTGGGTGCTTTGCACAGCTGAGGATCTGAGGACCAGAGCAGCAGTAACAACAGAAGCCATTTCCAAACCATGTCTTCACTTACAGGCCTGGAGTTTGGTTTGGTATCAAGAATGACTCTGGGATGAAACCTTCACTGGAGACTCTTAATAGAAGCAATTATACTTAGTCTTTTCATCATGGCAGGCTTATGATAGTCATGTTTCTTACCTGCTAATTCAGTGCTTCAAAAGTGAGTGTCCTAATATGCAGTACAGAAGCAACTTGGTCTCTGACATCTTCAATAGCAATGCTCCAATGGTCAAAAGAGTTGCCATTCATCTAGTTTAAAAAGAAAGGGGCATAGACTTCATCTTTTCATAGGACAAATGTCATGTTATTGCTCATTTATTCTTAAATCACCAAAAATTTAAACTTAGAAATTCATGAAAGAAAAATTACAATTAATCACAGACAGAAGCATTGATGCTCTTCTTGCTTGCTTTAGAGTGAAGACATGAAGCATACTAATAGAGCAAGTGCTTTTCTTTAAGTAGAACAATACTAGATATCGAACATATCAAGGAAAATGGAGAATTGAAACTATATAAAGGATGATCTCTTAGATTCCAAGGAACCAGAAATTGAGGCTGACATTAACTAAAAAGGTATTGAAGTTATGGTTAGTGAAAAACACACTTTTTAGTTTGTCAGATAATACTAGTGTTAAAAAAGTTCACATGATGAATGTAGTACATTCTTCCATTTTGTGAGAATAAAGACCCCCTTGAGCACTCGAAGTCCTGAAGACTAAATTGGAACTTGAGATGGATAGTTATTTAATAAAAAGGTCTAGTCAAATGTTCCTAGTTATGGATATACAAAAGTGGATGTTAGTATTAGATTTACTAAATAAATGTCTGAATGTGATTAGAGATTTTATTAAGCCATTCAATTTAAGTAAATTACACACACATATGTATATATATATATATATATAAATATGTATATATATGATTATGATATATAGAATAGAGACAAAAGAATTTTATCACAGTAGAGAAAACCACTTTTAAAAGGTAAAAAGAGCAATTTTAGTGACTATATCTTTCATGTTAATAATGCTCCTTTGAAAGAAAAGTGAATTCAGTGTGAATTTATTTTATAATATAACAAAATTGCGAGTTTGATTTATCTTGAATTGCATAGGTAGGTTTAACCCACCCAACTTCAGGAGATTATACAATATAAATTCAATCTGTGTTGTGTCTTCAAACATATCTAAAATGCAGGAAGTGAGGTGAGTGGGCAGAACAAAGGGACTAACGAGAATCAAGTTGTATTATTATGTACTTGCACCTGCTCGCTAAAATGAATGGAAACTTCATGTACTGCAAACATGTACTAACATGTTTAGTATAAAAATTGACACAGTATTGACTCATATTTCAAAGTTACCTAGAATATATAACAGTCATGAAACATGCAGAATGATCCAAACTATGTGGATAAGATGTAAGGGACAAGGGTCACTGTTTGTCACTTGTCACTTGCTCCTGCTTGCAACTTTTCTGTCTCCTGACTGTCTGTCATGGCCTGTTTCTCCTTTGTAATGCTCCATTGCCCTATCACTCAGCCTTGCAACCAACCAGTTACTGACTGAAACCTCTGCAAATGGTAAAGCACCGTAAACTTTTCCTTCTTTAACTTTGAGTGTCAAGTATTTTGTCTCATCAACGAGAAAAGTAACTGAGACTCTGTGTACATGCCATGGCCTTTGGCAAGAAAGATAAAAATGGAAGAATCCCTGTACAAATAAAATTTGAGAAAAAAGGTATAAAGGTAAGAATGTTCAAATGGGAGATCATGGTTGGTGTACTCACCAGCTCAGGTTGTGATAATAAAATAACGTAGACTGAGTGGTTTAGACTCCTAAGTTTATATTTCTACAATGCTGAAAAGACGTAAGTGTAGAATCAGGATGCCATCTGCTCCCCTGGTTCTCTCCCAGAACCCCGCTGGGGCTGGCAGGAAGGTGCTGGGATCCATTAGGGAACCCCGAAAGTTTAACCTCTCTCAGAGCCCTGGGAGTCAGGCGTGTACAGGTTCACCAATATGCTCCGGTTTTGGCTCGCAGTTATCTGCTTCCTTCCTACATCCTTCTATGGACGTTCCTAGGTGTATTCACGTGGGGAAGGATAATGAAGCCCCTGAACTCATTTCTTAAAATAAAATTAATCTTGTTAATCTGGAATCTATCGTTATGGTGCATTTATCACCTTATTTTACCAGAACTACATTGTAGAAGCCCAGTGTCCTAATATAGCCACATTAATGAACTGAGTGGTAGCATTTTAATGCATGACTTGAAGGCAGGAATGAACAAGGATCAGTTTATAACAGCTTTAGAATCATTTGCAAGTTATATGCTCTTGAAAGGTATTTATCCCCACCATGGCTCTAATTATTTGAAGAGAGCCAAAAACTGTTTAAAACAAGCAACCAAGGACTGCATGGTTAATTACTCTAAGGGGTATCAGCTAACTAGCGGTACATCAATCTAAAAATAAACTAAATGAAACAACAACGAGCCAACTCCCCGTAGGAATGCAGTAATTATGTACTGCAAATAAGCACTAATGAAAATAAAAATTAGAGAAAAAAGAGTGAAAAATACATCACAATAATAGGAAGGTGTCGAAAAGAATGAAGTCTGTAAATCACTTAAGCTATCAAAGAATATATTTGCAGCATTTTTCTGATGGATTTGTCAAATGTTTTCTGAGCTGTAACTGTTGAGATTTCAAATACTTTGAAAGTTCAATATGGTTTATTCAGGATTGGTATCATGTCATACTACTTAGAATTGAGTGATAACTGATCTATAAATAATTTTATCCCCAGAGTGAATCACCTACTATTAATTCAACACTCATAATAAGAGACTGACATTTTCCTCTAGATGTTTATATGAAAGCATATAGCTACATAATGTATAGTCTTTCTTCAAAAATTTAAGAAGTATATGATGAAAACATGTTGAGTGGAAGCCTTTGTTTAAAAATAAAATTATTTGGTTACATATGACACAAATTGTAGTCTTTCATATTATACTAGGCTAACAGCCAAAATATTTTACAAAATAAATAAATATGAAAATATCGTTACAAGCCCCTGAGTAAAAATAAATCACTTGGCAAAACTATTATGTGATTCATATAATGCCACTTGTTATAACAAATTCTTTATGTCTTTACTTGTCTTTTTATTTAAACTGAAATATATTAATAATGTTATAACAATGATCATGTTTAAAATTTGATTATTCACAAAAACTTAAAAATCCAAAAATTAATAATTATAGAAATTCAGCATTTACTAAATAACTATTGGTTTATTTCATTTCTGTTGACTCTATATAAGGAAAGCTTTATTGTTTAAATATATAACTAATATAAATATTTATTTTTAAAATATTATTGCAGTATTTGTACTTTCATGGCTTCTGTTGGTACTCATTTGCTCTTTTTAAAATTTTATTTTAAAGAGAAAAAATTTTTAAAACTTTAGAAAAACAATAAGAGTAATAATGGTTAAAACATTGCATATTGCTACTATCAACATATTTACTGAAAGTACATGATAAAGGAATGAAAAAATTTGTCCAAAGAATACTAACATAAACCTTCTTTTCAATGAGCTAAGAGAAACTAGAGGTATAGCTATTTTAACTATATTGTGTGTGAATTTTTTTTCATTTTCCTTCCTTATTCCTCCTTTCTCCAATCCCAGATTCTATTTCTTTTTGATCAGTTTCCTACAATTTGGATCTTATTTACTCTTTCAACTTAACACATTAAGAAGTCGACATGAAGTATACAAATATGAGTCTGATATATTTCACTCATTGGTATGGTCTTGGGTTTCATCCATTTACCTATAAATGGCTCCAGATTATCCTTTTTATGGCTGAGTAGCATTTCATTGTATATTATACACACACAGGCATCTTTTTTATCCATTCTTTGTTTGATGTGCATTTGCGTTTTTTACAAGATTTACCTTTTATAAACTATGCTTCTGTAAACATGGATGCTCATGTATCGCTGTGGTATTATAATTTAATTCTTCTGGAATGATTTCCAGTAGGAGGTTAGTTGGGTCAAATGGGATCTGTAATCCCAGTTCTGTGAGTAATCTTCATACTGATTTCAACATCAGTTGCACAAGTCTACACTCTTTAAAGAGTGGAGAAGGGTTCCTTTTCCCCCCACAATCCCTCCATCATGTGTAATTGGTTAATTTCTTGATGATAACCATTCTTTCTGGAGTGAGATGGAATCTCATTGTTATTTTAATTTGCATCTCTTAAATAACCAATGATGTTGAATTTTTTTTTTTTTTGCATTTGGGATCTGATTTTTTTGCAGTTCTTTATATGTTTTAGATATATGTCTTTTGTCTGAGGGAAACTAGCTATAATTTTTTCCACTCTGGGTTGTCTTTGCACTTTGTTGGTGATTTATTTTGTTGTGCAAAAGCTTTTTACTGAGGTGAGATCCCATCTGTTGATTCTCTGTATTATTTTGCATGTAGTCTGGGATTTGTTCATGATTCTCTGTTTATATCTATGTCTTAAAGATTTCCACCTATTTTCTCTTACAGTAGATTTATTGTTTATGTCTTAATATTTAGATCTTCAAGCCATTTTGACTTTAGTGTAGCACATGGTTATAGACATGTGTCTAGTTTTAGTGTTTAGCAAGTGGAAAGCCAATGTATACAGCACCACTTATTAAAGAGACTTTCTTCACTGAACATATTTGACAGCTTTGTCAAAGATAAAGTGACTTAGTGTGTTTGTAGTTGTGTCTGCACCTTCTATTCTGTTCCAACCAGTCCTCAGATCTGACTTTTTTGCTAATATTATGATGATTTTATCACAATAGCTTTGTAGTATAATTTTAGGTCAGATTTCCTTTGCAGCCCTGATTTCTTTTCAGTATTCTAGTCTATTCTAGTCCCAAATGAATTTTAGGATTGTTTTCTGTAATTCTGTGAGATACGCTAATGGTATTTTCATTGGGATTGCATTAATCTGTATAATAATTTTGGGAGTATGGCCATTTTCACTATATTGATTCTTCTATCCATGAGCAATGGATACCTTTTCATTTTCTGATATCCTCTTCAATCTCCTATTTTAGGGTATTATAATTTTCAAGGCATAGATTTGCTACTTCCTTTGTTAGATTGATTCCTAAATATTTCATTTTTGGGGATGTAATTTAAAGGGTGTGCTATCCCTAATTTCTGTCTCTTGGTGTCAGTTTGTTGGTTGTGTATAGGAAGGCTATTGTTTTCTGATTGTCAACCTTGTATCCAGCTATGCTGCTTAATTTGCTTATTAAGTCTAGAAATCTTTTGGAGTTTTGGGCTCTTCTATGTAGAGTATCATGTCAATTTCAAATAATGATAACTTAACTTCGTCCTTTCCCTCCTTATCCCTTTGATTTATTTCTCTTGTTTAGTGCTCTGGCTAATGCTTACAGAACAATATTGAATAGGAGTGGTGATAATGAATATCTTTGTCTTGTTCCTCATTTTAGAGTGAGAAGTTTCAAGTTTTGACCATTTAGTATGATGTTAGTTGTTGGTTTGTCATAGATGGCTTTTATTAGATTGAAATAAAGACCATCTATTCTAATTTTCTGTAGGGATTTTATCATGAATGGGTGTTGAACTTTGTCAAATATTTTTTTCAGCATCTATTGAGATGATCATGTGATTCTTGTCTTTGTTAATATGGTGTGTTGCAGAGCTGGGGATATAGCTCAATGGTACAGTGCTTGTCCAGCAAGTATGAGGTCCTGAGTTTGATTCCCAGAACAAAAAACCAAAAAATAATGTATTGCTTTTATTGATTTGTGTATGTTAAAACCTCCCTGAATCCCTGGGATAAAACCTACTTGGTTACAGTATATAATCTTTTTGATGATTGTGTTCTGTGTGCCAGTATCTTATTGAGAATTTTTGTATGTATGTTCATTAGAGAGGTTGGTCTGCAGTTTTCTTTTCTAGTTGAGTCCTTTTATGGGTTAGGTATCAGATAAATTCTTGCTCAGGAATGATTCTGGAAGTATTACTTCCTTTTCAATTTTATTTAAGAAGTTCAGCATTAGTGGAACTACATCTTCGCTTAATTTCTAGTAGAATTCACCAGTGAATCCATAAGTGCCTGGACTTTATTTCTTTGGCAGATTTTTAATTATATTTTCAATTTTAATCACTGGTATCAGTTTATTTAGAATACTTGCATCTTTTGACTCAGTTGTGTCCAAGAATCTGTCCTTTCCTCTGTGTTTTCCATTTTTACTAGAGTATGGTTTTTGGAAGTAGGTATAATAATCTGGATTTCCACAGGATCTGTTGTGATTTTACCTTTTTCATTCCTAATTGATTGAATGTGAGTCTTTTTTTCCTCTTTTTGATGAGATTTCCTAGACATTTATCAGTTTGATTTAATCTTTCAAAGAGCACTTTCATTGATTAATTCTTTTTATTGTTTTCTTAGTCCCAAATGCATTAATTTCTGCCCTGCTCTCTATAATTTCTTTAGTATGATCTTTGGGTTTGATTTTTTTCTCTCTTTTCTAAAATTTCAAGGTTTGACATTAAATTGTTTATTTGAGCTTGTTCTGTTTCCCTGAATGTGATACTTTGTTGCTATCAAATTTCCTTGTATGACTGATTTATCATATCTCATAAATTCTGGTAAGTTATATCACTATTTTCATTTAACTGTAGATACTGTTTAATTTCTTCTTTAATTTTCTTGGTGACCCATTGGTTTTTCAGGAGGGTATCATTTAATTTCCATGAATTTCTGTAGTTTTTGTGATTTCTTTTGCCTTTGATTTCCAATTTCATTGTATTATGGTCAGGTAATATGCATAGAATAATTTCAATTCCTTTGCATTGATTTAAGCATGTGCTATAGGGTAATATATGATCTATTTTGGAGAACATCACATGTACAACTGAGAAGAATGTGTATTCTGATGTTGTGGGGTGGAACATCCTATAGACATCTACTAATTCCATTTGTTCATAGGTTTGTTTTAACTCTGATATTTCTTTGTTGATTTTTTGGTCTGGTTCATCCATGTAATAGTAAGAATAGGGTAGTAAGTTCTCCCATGAATTCGTGCTTATTTGATTTTTCATGTCCATTAATATTTGTTTATGTAGTTGGGTGCATCAGGGTCATATATATGTATATAGGTACCTATACGTAACTGTAGACATCTACGTCTATGTCTATGTCTACATCTATGTCTACTTCTACATCTACATCTAATTCTATATCAATATCTATATCTATATCTTCTTCTTAGAGCCTTCCTTTAACAAATATGTAGTGATCCTCCTTGCCTCTTTTAATCAGTATTGGTTTAAAGTTCACATTGTCTGCAAAAAGACTTGCTTCTCCTGCTTTTTGCTGGACTCTTGTCACATGGAGTATTGCTTTCCATCCTTTGACTTTCAGTCTACGAATTTCTTTTAAAGTTAAATGTGTTTCTTGAATGCAGCACAATGTTGGATTTTGCTTCTTATCCATTATACCAGTCTGTTTCTTTTCATCAGTAAGTTAATTTCATTTAGGTTGATGGTTACAATTGTTATATACTGGTTTATTTTTTCTATGTTATTTTCCTGGTTTTGGTTCCCTGTCTTTCTCCTCTGTTTAATTGCTTGTCCTGCCTGGTGTCTTCTTTCTAGTAGTGTTATTGTGGTTTTGGTCATTGTCTCTTTTTAGCATATGCATTTTTAGAGCATTCTGAAGTGATGGTTTGCCAGTCATGAATTTCCTCAGGTGTTCTTTGTCATGGAAGCATCTTGTTTCTCTGTCAATTTTGGAAGGTAATTTTACAGGGCACATCAGTGTACATTGGAGTTTTTTGGGGGGAGATGGGGGCTTGAAATACCTCACTCCAACCTCTCCTTCATATGATTCATATGGGCTTTACTTTTTAGGTGATGACTTTCTTTCTCTCTAACTGCTTTTAATATTTTGTTCTTGTGTTGAAATTTTGGAATATTGATTATTTTTTTTTGGTGTAGATTTATTTTGTTCATGAGTGTTTGGAGTTCTATCTGCTTTATTTATTTGTACATCAAATTTTGTATCCATGCTTGAGAAGTTTTCTGCCATTTTTTCTGTGAAGAGTATGTATTGGGCTTGACCTGGATGGGCCTTGCGTCTGAGGTTGCATTTTGCTTCTACATCTTATCACTTTCTATTTTTCTTTTTAAATTTTATTTTTTTTCTATGTTGATGCTTTTTGATTTCTTATGGCAGATATCTTTATCACTAGTACCGAGGCTGCCCTAGGAGATGCTTGCTTTTCAGGGGTGTTTTCTAGATGTAGATGGTTGTGTCTATCCCAAGAAATTACCTCCTCAACTTAAGGATGAAAGTTTACTATTGGCTCAGCACCTAGGGCTTTGGTGCTGGACGATGGTGATGTTTTTGACCTCATACAATCACAGTGTTATCATACAAGGGAGAAAAATAAAATATAATGTACATGGTATCCTGGCTAAAGTAGTACAGACAGCCATAACAATAGTGTCTATGTAGCTTAGCTACTGAAAAACTATGGAAGTTCTTACCTTACTACAGGAGCAAATGCTAAAGTTATACAATCTAAATTATACTATGTACTTGTATTCAGTGACTCTCCCCTTAGTGTAGTGATTTAACCTGTGTGTGTATGTGTGTGTGTGTGTGTGTGTGTAGAGGGGGGAGTTAGACGGGTAAGGGACAAAAAAAGTAATGAATGAGGTCAAATATAGTAGAATCAGTGCTGGAAGTCAGAGGGTGGTTTTGGGAAACTGGAGGGAGGACACAGGAGGGAAAGAAAAACAAAACAAAGGGATATTGAAATGGATCAGAAAGGGAAGAGATAATGTTTAGTCACATGAAAATATGCTCAATTCAAGAGGTAGTTGAGGAAAGAGAGAAAGATGATCAGAAGAAGGAGACAAAAAAGAAATGTAAGATGTCTAAACAGTAAAAAAGAAGTAAAAGAGAAGAAAAATGAAGGGTAAAAAACAGAACAAAAAAAAAAAGAAAGAAAAAATAAAAATATCAGCAGCAAAAAAAAAGCACCAAAAAACCCCAGAAATCACCACAAAGGACAAAACAAAACCAGACAAAAGCCACCCTGAAAGGAATAGGACAGCCAATTAGATAAATAGAGGAGAATAAAAAGTAAGATACATCCCGGAAATATGCTGCGTACTTTAGCCAAGTTTGCCTTGGTATTTGTGCTGAGCATGTAACTGGTCTTGCCTCTTGTTGTGGGGGCTGCGGCTGGTCTTCTGTTGGCAGAGTTCTCCAGCTCCTTTGCCATAGAATGGCCGACTTCCTCACTTCTATTCTGTGTGTCTGTGTGCTACAATTCAACGCTGGTTCATCTAACTTACCAACAGCAGGCTGCTCACTGCTGCTTTAGACATTTCCACACTTCTGGTCTCACCTGGACCTGCAGGTATACCTGCTCCAGGGCCTGATCTCACTGGTTACACTTGTGCGCCCACTGCTGGGGCCTGGTCTGGTCTCACTGGCTGCTCTGCCCATCACAAGTATGTGTGTTTCTGTACCCAGGCCACCTGACCTGAACCACTTGCTGGTTCCTCTGCCCACTGCAGGCATGTGTGCTCCCACCCCACCTCCATCCACCTGGTCTGGTCTCTCTGATTTCTGTCTGCTACTGGGAATCTAACCATTGGCTCTTAAGCATCTGCCCAGACCTCTTGATATTGCATTTCTTCATAAAACTGAATTCTCTAAAAGCTTCATATTATTTTAAGTAAATTTTGTTTTAATTTTCTTTATTAATTAATTGGGTATTCCCCCTCTCCTGACACCCAAAGTAGTTTTCTAAGTACTATTTTGGTTGGAAATAATCTTTCCTAATAATTCCTAATTATTCCTAATAATATTTCCTAATAATTTTTCCTACAATCTTTTTTTGCTCTTCTGATTAGCTTTTAACAGACCAAGTTTACTATTCCCAAGTTCCACATATTTTATATATTATTCACAGTTCACGATGTATCAATTAAAAGCATATTGAAGAAAAATGTTTATTCATGACATAATAAACTAAAAGTTATTAACATACAAACCAGAAGTGCATTATGACCATTTTATAACTAACTCTTACCTAGAATGATGCTACCAAACAGGGTCAGTTGCAAGCATATCTACAGGAAAATTTAATTAATTTATTTTATACATTTCAAATATTTAGTGCCAAAACTTTGTCAGGGAATTAGAACTAAATAACATGATAAGTAATTTTAGCAACACACAGGTGCAAACCTTGAGTCACAATTATGTATAATAACGGTGAGTATAATAAAAGAAGCTTTCAGTTAAAATGCATTTAACAATTTAAAACATCCACATAATTGTGTGTGCAGACCAAAGAAAGTCACAAAGTGTACATGAATAGCATACGTAAGGGTGACTATGCTATACACTTTGACTTACTTAGAAGAGGAGAAAGAAGCCAATAATCCCAATAATTCCAAGAGATGACACAAAGGACACTTAAGACCCAAAATAAACCATTGAAAGAGGTGGTGAAGTCCTAGAGTTGGTGAAGTCCTAGTAGTATGGCAATGCAGATAATATCAGAAATATTTCATTCCCAGAAAAAAATTTTCTTATTTGAATTATTTTCCTAAACAGCACTGTAAAGTCAAATGAAAGAAAAAATATATCTGTATGAAATATATGTATGTTTATCTAAATGTTAATACATAGATGTATAATATTGTACATATATAGCAAATATTATTGTAATTAACTTTTTTTTTATTTTGAAAGCAATAAAATACAACAGAACAAGACAGAAAAAGCCAATCAAGACAGTGCAGTGAAATTGGTACAGAACTTAACAGCAGGTTACCGGGATAACAGTAATAGGTACCATACTATATCTTGGTATCTTCACAATAGTTGTTCATTCCATCAGGTATAGTGAAATCAAACCAAAAGCAAAACATTATAAAAACCATCAAAACAGAATATCAAATAGAACAAAACAATTAATCAGAACAAAGAAAAACAGTGGAAACAATATTTTCTTTCAAAGAGATGACAGAAAGAAATACCCTTCATTTGCTATATTGTATGGTCATCCTCCCAAGGGATGCTCAGACCTCTGGCTCACAGTTGCTAATAAGGGGTGGTGTGTGGAGGCTCACGGGAGATGCTGACTGGTTCTCTTCCTGGCTCACCCACCACTCACTTGCACCACGGCTGCTTACCAGGAAGGCAAGAGGCTTGCTTTCTTGCTCGGCACCCTAAGTTCCAACATGGCTGGATCTCGGGAGACACTGACTGATTCTCTTCCTGGCTTGCCTACTGCTTGTTTGTTCCATGCTGCTTACCAGGGAGGTGGGCAGGTTGCTTTCTCTCTCACCGCCCTAAGTTCCAGCATGGCTGGATCTTGGGAGATGCTGACTGGTTCTCTATTGTAATTAACTTTTACTTGTTAATTAAACTTTTCAGAGTCAATTGTGAAGACTCATTGACAAAGTTAAGAATTAAAATATACTCAACTCTGTGCATTCATTATGAAAAAATTAAAATAAAATATTCACATTCTGCTGATTATAAATCTGTAGTGTTATAGATTGATAATTATTTTTAAAAGAGATAAAAAAACAAGCTTAAATATCATTCAATGATTTTAATATTAGTAATAAGATAGTGTTATAATTTCAAAATTTCAGATATTTTTTAGGCTAAGATCTAAATCTTTTTACATTGAATGAAAGAATGTCTAGTAATAACCTAGTAATCTAAGTAGAAAATGATTATTTTATGTTTTTTATTGGAAGAATTTTTGGGGCAAAGATTATCAAAATATCTTTAGAAACACAAATCACATATCAATCAAACCTGGTTTTATATGTCTATCTTTATATAACCTTACTTTTTAAAGTAAATACTGTGATTTTAAATAAGTTGCCAACATGCCAGTTTCCTTGTTTTATGTACAACTTTAAAAAATTAAATTTGAAAAATATGGAGTTTTTCTTAGCTCCATTCTTTCTTCTCTTCAGATCCAATCATTGCATAGAAAAATAACTCCACAGTGAAGTTTCTCAAAATGATTTATTGAAGAGTCCTAGATGACTGAGGCAAATTGCATTTGATGTAAATAATATACTAAGTACAGGAGAGTTTCACTGTAAAAAAGAAGGTTTTGTTATAAGGCAGCATATACTGGAAATTTTGTATGGACGAAATTTCCCTTGAACTATACCTTTAAGTAGAGCAACGTAGTAAGTGTTGCTGCATTGTCAAAGCTTTAAGAGAACATAGGATAATTATGTTTCATAAATTTGGGGCCAATATGTATAAAAAATAATCAATTTCCATACACTAGAAATTCTCACAGGGTGCTACTATGCTCAGAGTATGAGAGATGAATGTACAATCAAAAATGAAATTATGGATTCATGTGTATGAAACAGAATTTTTGACCCTTCTTTACTGTTCTCATGAATTCTGATAAATGAACAAAAATTCAGTTTGCTGTACTTGTGCCTGTTCTCAAAGTAAAATATATAAGAAATATCAATAAAAACCATACTTCTTTAATGGTTTATTTTTAAAGAATATTCTTCCTCTCTATGGAGCACTAATATACAGACTCAGAGTCTTTCTTTTTCACATTTACACAGAGAGCATCTTGCTGTTACTAGGAAAATGTTTTCAGTGGGCAGAATGTGACTTGCCTTAAGGCAGCTATCTCCTCATGTAGCCAATTTGTGTAGCTCAATATTACAAAGACAAGGATAAACTGATGAATTCAGTGCTATAACTGGAAAATAAGATTCCTCCTTATTAAAACTCTTACAGTCCTGTACCTTCCTTGACTGCACATAGATGACTCAGAATGCTTGGTGTGGAGGAGTAGACAGGCTAAGTAATGGCTCTCATTTTTCTCTTGATGAGTTTTTTGATAGCTTGATAACTTCCACATTTGTGTTCCTTTGTTATGTCATATTGTGTACCTTTCTGTAATTCCTGGTCATATTGAAAGTAGCTTGGGTCTTTCTTGCCTGTATGCACTCATCTGCACATATCTCAAATGATAGAGAATGATTTTTTGATGATATGGGCTACTATAGATCTAAAGGCACCTGTGCTCACAGTGTGTACAGTATTTACAATTATGATAAGAGGTACCCTTTTCTCTGTTGGTTACTTTCCTGTTTTAATCATGCTGACTGGGTGAGGAGGCATGACCATCGCTTTAACTTTCTGGAAAATTTTGGTTTTTCTTAGTGCAGTGGTATTAAGATTCTTGAATGTGTGCCACTGGCATTATTATTACCAGGGAACTTGATAAAATACAAATTTTCTAGCCCCACTCCAAAACTATAGAGTCAGAAACCCAGGAAATGGAACCCAAAAATCTCTGGCTTAATGAATTCACAGGTCATTTTAATGCATGCTAAATTTTGAGCTTTACTTTTTTACTAGAGAGAACCAGATAGGTGGTAAAGGTTTACTTTGTTCAAATAATCTTGTACAGCACAACAAAGTAATTCCTTAGGGTAGATCTACATGTCAATTCTTGACAAATGCTAGTCTTACAATTAAATCATTTTTATATGTTAAAGAATGATAGTATATTTATTGCAAATATTATGCCGCTTCACTCTTCACTTTCAATATGAAGAAAATGACATTAATGACAAAAATGCTTTATTAAGTTTTTTCTCAACTTCATTCTCTCATTTTTCAAACCTATTGCTAAACTTTTTCATTTATTTTAAAAGTTACATTAGAATTTTATTTTAAGGTTTACAAATTTTATTTCATCCAAATTTTGTTTAAAATACCTGATTATATTCTGGGTTTGTAAAAGAAATCTGGAATGGTGGGCCTGTGCTTACGTTTTCAGCCTTGCAGTTAAAATGAACTGAGCTTGGTGTGGTTGTATAACCTAGTTCATTCAATGTCCTCTTCTACATAACTGGGTAGCAGTAGTTGAAATCATGCTACTACACTTAATTATGTAAAGTGGTAAAAGGTGAAAATAAGCGTCTAGCAGCTGAGCTTTACTAGAGAAAAATGCTACATAATTAAGGTAATTAATAATTAATTACCATAATTAATGCACCATTTCTCATAAAAGACTGCTCCATTTCATTTCTCTTTCTATTCAGCAATTCACTGTAGGTGGAGTTTTTATGTACTTAGAAAATTCTGCTTTTGCATTATAATGTAGATATAGGAAATTCAAAGATTGCATTTAAATTTATTATCCCCAACTTATGTTATCTTATTATAATAACTTTTTAAAAAGAATTGATATCTGCATTTTCTATCTAGATAAAATACACAAAATCAAAGTGTAAGAAAATGATGCAGGTGGATACATACATAAAATTTTCATTCCACTTGCTTTGAAGATGATTTGTTAATAAATGAGAAATGGTTTACCTCTTTAATAATAAAAATAAGTAAGTTCCTTCCCACATAGATTTTTCAGTATTAAAAGCAATATTTCTGTATTAATCCTTTCATCTTCTCATGCCTATGTTCATTGGTTGCTGACTTTTGTGTTATTGTGTTGATGAGACAGAATAGTTTGATTTCTTCACACTTTAATATAGCTTCAAAAACTACTAGTACTTTTACCAATGACACATAAACAAATACTAGTTAATTCATCAGAATCACGTTCCATTGATTACAAATTTTAATTTCAGTATTCTTCTTCTAAGTCCCCTCTGTATTGTGACTTTATTTAATTACTTATTTTTGCTATAAAAGAAGGACATTTATGCCTTTCAGAATCTAGCAGTCAGGAGGAGGGAAGGTTGTTTCTAACTTCATGGAAGAATCATTAGACATAAAATAAATAGCTTTGAGTTTTAAACTCTCAGCATAAATGAACATTAGAGAACCACAGAGCTTACTTAGTGGCCCTGAAGTAATCCTTACTAACTTGGAAATACATGCCCAACTTCACTGAAAATTAGACCCAAGTTTAAACTATGTTGGTTATCTAATTTTTCATGCTTAATTCATTGCCAGATTTAGCTATATATTACTTGTTTCTGTGAAAATAATCAATGTGGCTTGTATCAGTATCTGATGCAATGTCTGATCTGAGAAATGTCAAGTGCCAGGGAGGTAATTACAGAAAAATTAGCAATTTCCTGAATATTTAGGTCTTCAGAAGTGTTACATTTCAAGGTCTTTATAATATAATAAATTACTAGACATAGTAATTAATCAAATCAACTAACTAGAATTCCTAAAGTGTAAGAAATAGATTCACAGAGCTGAGAAAGACACAAATATTTAAGGAATGCATTTTAGAGAAGGTACAAATTGGCTCTTAAGAACATGACCACCTTAAAATTTGTTTTACAAATATGTTAAGTTTTTTTTTTTTTGTAGTGTTTGGAATTGAACCCAGAACCTTGTGAATTCTAGGTACCCTGCCAGTGAGCTACACTTTCAATCTATCTGCTGCATTTTTAAATTTATACATTATTTAAACGCATAGTTATAAAGATGTTACTTCCCCAGAAAAACTTATTTTCATACTGCATATATTTTTGTAAATCATATTTAAACTATAGAATTTGAAGCTAAGCTTTCCATTTAAAAGACTGGCTGTTTTGCCTTTCCCAAAAAAGGAAACTAAAACAGAGACTAGTTGCCAAAAAAATAAAATAAAATAAAGACATGCACTTGCTGTTTTAATCACTTTCCTCATCACTGAAACACAGTATCTGACACATCAAACTAAGGACAGGAGGTTTATTTTAGGTCACAATTACAGTTCATGTTCAGCTGGCTCCCAAGTGAAGCCACATGGTATAAGAGCTCAGTAGAGGAAAGATACTCACATCTTGGCAGCCAGGAAGCAGAGAGAGAAGGGAGGAGCCTGGGAGGGAGGAACACTGTGGGTCACATTTCCGGGGACCACTTCTTTTAAGCAGTCTCCCTGCTCAGCAGCACATTCAGCTACCAGTGGGTGAGTACAGCTCCCCCAGGATCCAGTTACCTCTCAAGAGCCCCACCAATGTGCATCTAAATCTTTGGGTGAAGTTCTGTATCCAAATTATAATACCTAAAATTATCTAGGCTAAGAGTATCTAGACTAGTACTACATCATTCTTTTTGTTGTGCCATTTTCTGCCAATCTAAAATATTCAAAGTCTGGAGGGTGGGAAAGTGTAAATAAAGTGTCCTCAATCATATTGACTTTTTTAAAAACAAAATTCATATAATTTATTTATAGCTTTCCTTCAGTACTTGAAATGAATGTCCTGTTTACTATATATAGATTTTTTTTTTGTTACCTACAGAGGACAAGATTCCAGTATCCAGAATCATCCAGAATATCCAGGATGTCAAAATCAGTGGTCATTTAGGACACTTATGTAAAATGGTGCAATATTTACATTTAATCTGAGCACACCCTCTTGTATACTTAGAATAATCTCTAGATTATATGAATAATACTATGCAAATATTAAGAAAACACTTAAGTTATTTAAGGAAAAATGATGAAGGAAAAACTCTATATATGTTTGTACAGTTACATTTTTAAAGAATAATTTCCATCTGCAATTAGTTGAAACAATGAAGGGAAAACTGTGGTAGATTGTACTTCTGTTTCTTCATGTGCTAATTCCACTGCACGATGTTGAAACACATTAGAAAGCTGTGCTAGTTTCCCAATAAAGCAAAGAAATGAAAAATACGGCTTTTCCTTAAGCTCTTTTTATATTGTCACAAGATGGTTTATTTCATGCTTATTGCATATCCTTGGGAAAAATTCCTACCAACGTTTCCTGTATTTTCTCAAAAGTACTCAGAATGTAAAAATACCTCACTTTACTATTAAATAATCAATTACATAAAAAACAACTTTTCATAAATAAAATGATTGCTCAATGAGCTATTATTCAAAGTAATAATACAATCAATCATCTGTAACTAAGAGAAAGTTGTGAAACTATGCTAACAACTGAAATTGCACTAAGTGCGGGATGAGTTTTACACAGATTCCTTAAAGTTAAAATATAAATTTTCTGTTTTCCACAGTTTTCAGAAACACTAGAATATAATAAAGGATTTTTTCAAAATTTTAAGCCCTGACATATTCTATATAATGATTGATAATTTTCATTAAAATAATAATCATTCATTGTGCATACTTTATCAATTATATAAATATTATTTTTCCATCTAAAAGACGAAAAACCTAAGATTTTAGCTGATGCAGTGGTGGCGTTTGGTCCTTCAGATAGCAAGTGGAGAAAATAAGAATATGTAAGTTATTTAAAAATTAAATTATATAAATATTTAGTTCATCAAAGTATAGAATTTTTATATGTACTGTATATGTATCATATGAATAGAGTTCAAAATAACAGTTTTTTGGTAAATAATGCAGTTTTTAAATTATAGATCAGGCCTAAATTTTTATCATAATTTATATTAAGTAAGTCATAATCATGCAATTATTTTAGGACCAAGTTAAGAATTCCTTTTCCTATCAAGAATAATTTAAAAAATTTTGTGGCAGTATATAACTTATTAAAGAAACAGGTCATACTATGGGCCCATCTGCCACTTCAATAACAGGTCGATAAAATAGTTGGATATATTTTTCCACTAAAAATCAGACAGATGGTCACTTAATCACAGTACTAAATAATTTTGATATGCAACACATTTTTAATTCAGAGAATTTATATCAATATGATAAGCAGAAGCAAACAGTTACAAAAAATCAATTATTTTTCTAATTTTAGGCAAAAATATAATTATTGTTGGTATAAGATTTTTTTTCTTAATTGTACTCCAGTTACAGGATATTTTATTTTCCTTCTTACATTATCTTTTCTTATATCTATTTTCTCTTTAACTATATTTTCTGATTTTTACAAGGACTTAGGTTTTTATTATAAAATAATACCATTGCAATCACCATTTGGTAACTCCTGTACTTTAAGATAATACTTGTTAAATCTGTACTGTAAATAGTGATTCAATGAATATATGTGATCTTCCTTCTCTTTTTTAGCACAATCTTAATACTACCAAAAATAGTAAGTGCATTAGGAGAAATAAGTATGACTTCATTCTCAGTTATCAACAAGATTTCTTTTCAAAAATCTTAAATCATATCTAAGTGAGCCAGCAATATGGAAAAGTAACAAATTCGGTTTATGCTGGGGATACAAGAGTGGTTTATTTTATTGCATTAACCGATGGAGTTGGAAAGTTATATGACTATCTTCATAGATGCAGAGAATGTTCAATCAACTACATCAATTAATGATAAAATTGTTGGCAAATTAGAAATGGAAAGAAAGTGCTCTAAAGGATATAATTATACATATGTTTAAGTGTGCAAAATAGGTAACCATACTACTAAGTTTTTGTTAGTTCATCAAACAGAATGGTTTGTACTGTCATTGTTTGATTGTCCGCTTTTTATGCTTGATTTTGTGACTTGAGCAACTACTTCAAGATAATAAGTAATTTATCAAGTAGTGATTTCTCACTTTTAAAAATTCTGTATTATTTCTACTCTTCTTACTGTTTTGCTTTTTGTTCTCTAAATAAAAAAAAAGAAATGGAGTAGAGCTTATTTACTTTAAGAAATCATATCCACAAATCTCTTTCATCCAATATTATCCATAACAGAGGGTTTCAGAATGCTTCCACATTAACAACATGAATAATTTAAACATACCCAACATTATATAATAATATACAATTTTATAATAGAAGTGCTAATCCACACAGTGAGGCAAGGAAAGAGAAGGTTAAAAATTTTAGTTGATTAAAAAAAGGAATGAATAACACTGTCATTACTAATAAAAAATATGATCTTACATAAGTACAGGTTTAATTATGTAACAAAAAGATATATATAGGAACATCTATAAAGACTATTCACAACAGCCCAACAAACCAAATGCTGCATCATATAATAGAATGCTCTTCCGTAATGAACTTTAAAAAATAGTATTATAGACAAAAATATTTTAGAAGGAACAATTTAGTAAAAGAAGGCATATAATGAGTAATGCGCTGTTTGATTTTATTCCCATAAAATCAAGCTACTCTTTGCTAATGGAATGGGACAATGACGATCTTTGATATGGGCAGTCCTTGTGGCCTTCGCTTTCTTGCTGTGTACTGGGATGTGAGCAGATTCACTTCGTGAAAATTAATGCTTCTGGGCACTTCTGCTTTGTGCACTCTCTGTATGTAGATTATAATTTAATAAAAACTTACTTGAATTAATAAATATGATGAATAATCTGATATAGAAGCAATGTTTTTTATTCATACTATGTTATCATCTTAAGGAAATAGTCATTTTGTAACTAGAGGCACCAAATTATAACATAAGATGCTAAAACAGGGGAAGACAACAAGGACTGTTTTTTGGTGTGATTTTATTTATAGAAAGGAGAAAATTTATTGAAAATTTCATCAGAAGTAATAAAAATTACAGAATAATGATGCTAAGGAGCTTTATACAATAATTAAAACCTTTTCTGCATAAATTTATATTATATCAATGTAATAAAACTTACCCATAATAGCATGAACTCTATAATATTTAGGAAAAAAATTTAAAATAGTTGTTCAGAATATATTTGTGGATTTAATAATACTCCACATTTTTAAGTATCCTGTTACTGAGTACTTTGGGAATCTGCATTCCCCATAGATTTATAAATATGAATACAGACATAAGTGTGTAGATATATGTATGTAGATATATATAGACTACTCACAAGGAAGCAGTTTATGTTTTTTATTCTATGTCTTTCAGGGTATATGTCAATCTCTTATTATTACTATAAATTGAATGTCATACATTATAAGTTACTTTGACCATACCTAATAAAACATAATCAATAATAACTTTCCACACAAAACTGTCATGACAATGTAAATGTGAGTGAGTGTTTATTACCATGTTACTCCCATTCATTAACAGAAAATGAGATTTGGTTCAAAATCTACAATGTTCTTTACATGACTTTTATGTCTTTGTTCACTTCCCTTATGAAATCTGAATTGGTTCCCTATATTTTTAAATTTCTCTTGGTATTTGTTAATTAAAATTTCTGATTGTCATTATTCTGGGATAACACATACCTGAACTAGATGTAATTAGAATAGAAGTCTTTTAAACATTAAAATACTGGAACATCTACTTGTTATATATTATATAATGAATGAAGTTAACACTACTTTCTGGACTGACACAGTTTATGAGGAAATATCTGTTATTATTGTTTTAAAAATAAAAATGAATTTAGTTTTACATTTTATCCTCAATGCTTCTCCCTTCATTGTCTAAACAAAATCACATCTGTTTATATCTTCATATAACAATAATACAACAAATACATAAATTTGGTTACTTATAAATGATCCAGTATTTAAATGTTGTATCTTTTGCCAATTGTAGTTGCAGAGATTAAAACACCTGTTTTATTTATTAGAAAAACCCAAAGGGCTTTGAAAATATTATTATGGTAAATTTTGAACATTTAATGAACCATTATGAGTATTACAAATTTGATTGCAAGTAATGGGAGAGATTATGCTTATTTTTTTGAAATTAAGATATCTGTTCTAATTTATTAGTCTTGTGAATGAGACAGTGCAAATAAATTAGTCATTACATTGCTGTCTTAGTTTTTCATTGCTGGGCCGTAGCACATGATATCGGCAAATTAAAGGAGGAGGAGTCTATTTTGGCTCGGTCTGTAGAGGTTTCAGCCCACCGGCTGGTTGCAACGAAGGCCTGGCAGAACAGCGCAGGAACCTGCAAGAGGAGAAATGGCTCAGGGCAGTGTGACCAGGAATCAGAGAGAAGGAAATGTGATAGAAAACACAATGAGTTCTGCTACCTGGTACCATCCAATGGAAAAGTAGGCTCATAAAAGCGTAACTGTGTGTCCTCTTCCACCTTATTCACCAGACTTCTGACTCTTCCCCAAAGTAAAAATGACCACAAATGTAACAGTTTTGAGTTGGTTCATGACATCCAGGCAGCTAAAAAACTGACACACAAAAAAGGACTTCCAGAACTACTTCAGAAAGTGATGAGAAAGATAAGCTGTGTGTCGAGGGAGGGTATTTTGAGGGAAATTAATGACAATGTATCTTTTACTCTAATAATATTTTTTCTTTGAACATTCATCGTACATTTCATTCACAACATGTAAATGTATTAATCGGATTCCAATATTTCCTATCACTCTCAATGTACAGGTGGTGAAGAAAATGAAAAGGAAATGTATATTTTCAAATGATAATTTCATATAAATTGCTAATTTCCCCTCTCTAGGTTTGTAATCTAAAAACATTGCAAAAGAATGCTAGTTTATTGTAAGTATATAAGTTTGAAGATTAATCACGTGGAAGACATTTTTGTCTATTCTGTGACCCACAAGCAAAACAAAAAAAGAAGAAAACAGTGTAAATTTGAACTGATGGGGCTAGGGATTTAGCTCAACGATATAAGTGACTGCTTGAACTGATGGGCACATTTTATATTGTAAATGTCTTTTTGAAATAGAAAATATTTTAATTGTATATTTTTTTAAAAGAAATGCAAACAAGACCAAGAATTGCTCATTTGAATTAAGCTTATATCCACAACATATATGAAAATAGCAACTGAAACACAATATTTTTAATAAATTCAATAAACTCTGGAGGTAGGAAGTAGAGATGTCAATTGAAATGAATGTATAAATAAAACTATGGCCTGTGTGGAAAAGAAGTGTCAATGTGGGTTCATCAGTGGAAGCACATGTACTACTGAGATAACAGATGCCAATGATGGAACATATTTGTGCACAGCTAGGAAGAAAGAAAACTCTTGATATTTTCAGTTCAATTTTGCTGAGATTTTAAAACTGCTCTAAAAGCAATGTCTATTCTAAAACATGTGTACATTAGAGAAAAAAGTCACAACAAGATTATTTTCCTTTCAAATTATTTTTCAGGCATATGCACCTAGAATCACAAATAATTACAGGCTAAGAATTGTTTTGCTGAAATTTATCTTTTTGTTATTATAGGAGTTCTTAAATTCAATCCTGTATTTCAATGGGAAATAATTACACTTCTGAGTGTTTATCTGTAGTTAATTAGACTTTTGAGTTTGCAAGTATAGTCATGTGTACTCAAAATTGTTATTTTTATTTTTTAATCACCCTTATACATTTGTTACCTGTATGCAAACTACTAACTTTAGATAGTAATTCAGTGCTTTCCATTTTACACAGAGCACTGAAAAGTAGAAATTGGTATATTTTGATAACTTTAGTGAAGTGTAACTTTTTTCTATTAATATAATTTATAGTTAAACCAAAAATGTGTCATTTAAGGTTAAATTGTAGTAAATATAGGAAACAGATGCAAAATAATTACAGTTATAGTTAATTGGAAAAGTTAAGTGAATTTTTAAAAATTAAAATATACCATTTGATTTGTATTTTCAGAGATATTTTATTGACTATTATAGATAGTCACAGAAGACTGATATTTTTACAACATAATTATCTGCTACTATGCTAGTTTTATGCTTCAAATTCCCTACAGTGTTATAAAATACTGCACAATAAATTAAGTAAAATAACTACAGTTATTAAAAGGATACCAACACATAATTAATGCTAAGAATAATTTCTCAGAGCAAGTATTAAAATTAGTCTTATTCTCATGTAAAAACACCATATTCTAGTTGCTTGTGGTTGAATTTGGAAGTGATTCCATCTGCACTGTTTTACTGACTATGAATAAAATGGACATAATCTGATTTCTGATCTCGAAAAGATAAAAATATTAAATAAGATAATTATTTCTTGCCTCTTTCAAAAACAACTGTGATATGGTTTTGAAATTCATATTTTCATCTAATATAACATTTTTTCATTTAGCATAATCTTGTAAGGTTTGACCAATTCATTAGACATTTACTATTTTCTATCAGACACAGAATAATCTAGATGTGCCTTTAATTACTTTATTAAACTTCATAGCACAAGGAAAAAGCATTAGTATGAAATGATGACATGGTCAGTTCTATTATCAGAAATGGCATGTAATAATACATAGTCCTGTATCTAAAGCCCAGAAGAAAAATAGAGCTATAAAAATTTTACCAGACTCATGGATATAATGATTGATAATAATACAATTACAATAAATGGGGATAATCATAAGCATTTCCCGAAGTATTTATAACTAGGGTCTGTATATAGTTCACTAAGAAATACTTTTCATATTTTTGGAAATCTTTCTTTGTAAAGCAATTGTAAGGAGTAGGTGGTATTTCTACAATCTGTGACCATTTTTGTAAAGACATGAAAATGCCTCAAATCATTGCAAAAAAAAAAAAGACAATGTGAATATCAAAAAGACCAAGCCAATTTTCCAATTCATTTTGCTAAGAGTGAGAATAGCCTATGTTTAAATAGTTTCCCAATCATGCTAATTATATGATGGTGCAGAATAATAAAGAATTACTTGCTTGTATTTTAAGACAGCCAGACAATTCAACAGCTCCCTCTGCAGTATACAATCATAAGAAAACATTATGGAAGTTGATTTATCACAGAAAAAGTTAGGTGCTAAGTGGAAATGGATAAAAACCAATTCATCAAATTAGTAAAAATTAATATGTGCTGTTATAGACCAGAGAAAGAACTAGAGTAAGAAAGTTTTGTGAACAGATTTACCTCTAACTTGACATGGATAGTAGGAATATGGAATGTTCTCCTTGTGAGAGGAGAAATTTTTAATCAGCAGATTTGACTGATTTCAGGGCAAGAAGCATGAATAAGATCTCAGTACTAATACATTCATCAGATGCAATGTTCTCCTATGAAAATATTTTTAATATACTAAGCTATCCTAAGGGATGGTAGAGAGAAAAATCTCAAAGAATTATCTTTCACACACCACTAAATAAATAGACCAGAACTTAGAGATGTGAGATGGCAAATGTTGCATTTTAGCAGGATGATGAATAATGAATAGGCTATTAAAATACCACAGATCACAACTCATCATCCACTTCCACAATACAACAGCAAAGGGACACATAATGCTAAGGACTTATAAGAAATTTAAAACTCCTAAAAGGAAATAAAGTATATAAATGAGCACTGCATTATAAATCTGCAGAGCTTACAGTCATTTGGAAAATCACTGAGATACATGGGTAAGAGTTTAAAGGGGACTTGCAAGTTTCTATAGAGCATTTAGAGTGTGTATAATTTAAGCAAAAAAAAGACATTTCTAAAAGCAAATCCATTCTTATAGCTTTAAGATACCACCTGACCCTTGAATTGTACAAGAGGATTATTATACTCCCTACTCAATTGCCAATCAAAAATATTAAAAGTAAAAAGGCAATGAACTCTTGAAAGCTTCATAATTAATTCAAAAATGAATTGACTGATTTTTTTGCCTGGTAAGTTTTTAAAATCTTTGCTCAATATTTGGCCCACGAGGTATATTACTTTGGCACAGTTACTTCCCATAAAATTTTCTTTAATCCTCTGTTTAATTCAAAATACAAGTCACATCCAGTAAATATAAACATCTAAAACTGAGTAATTATAAATACTTTAAGAAGCAGGAATAATAAAAACAAAATCAATCACTGAGCTTTAGTTTTTGCCTTAAAGTTTCATCAACAAAAAGAATGAGTCCAAAGACATAGTGAATTAGCAAGAATTTGACAAATTAGTCCAAATTGCAAATGCATAGAAAAAAAAAGAGCATGAGAATAAAATTCAACGCCTTTTGTATAAAAAGTCAATCCTTTATGATTAGCTTTGAAATGTTGAGGAAATAGTGATGAACATATACACAAGTTTATAGTTAAAACTGATGAACATGAATAAAGCATTAACTTACATCATTTTCTAGTTTTGTTTACCATGAATAAGGTATTATTATATTTTTTTAAAATACAGCAAAAAATGCATTTCTTTTTTTTAATAAATACATTTCAATCCATGTGAGTATAGAGTTCCAAAATACTTATTATAACTCATTAAAATGTTCAATTTAAAAAGTTTAAAAATTACACTTTGTATTCATTAGATAGGAACTTGTTCCATAGAGTAGAACTGTATTTCCACACAAATGTGTGCCTAATGGAAGATAAAAACACAGTTATGACATGAAGTAATTGTTTAAAAATAAAAATGTTCATATTTGTTTTGCAAATCTGACATAGACTTATTATAATTTCGCATATGCTAACGTGATAGTCTTAAGATTATGAATTTAGGTTACAGGTTAATAATTAGTTACCTTGGGGCTGCGGATTTAGCTCAGTGGCTTAAGCACCTGCCTTATAAGCCTGAGGTTGTGAGTTCAATCCCCGGTACCCAAAAAAAAAAAAAAATTAGTTACCTATAGTATTTGGTTTTACTTTTCAATGCAGAACATATTTAACTCAAAGAAAAGTTAGTAATAGATTAGATTTATCATAAGTTTCTTGTCATGTTTAGGACTTTTTTTACAATTATGTATACATTTTTAGCATTTATAACTCATAGCTATATTTTTAGATGCTGAAATTTTATAAATAAAAATATTTATGAATTAAATTATATTTAGCTTCCTAAATGTGATTATCTTTTTTCTATAAAAATTGTGCATATGTGTATAATTAAGATTATATATTTACACTCTCATTTCAACCATATATCTTTTTCTCAGTACTTTATGATCAAATTCGATCTCTGCTTTCTATTTGTATATGAAGATCCTTAAAAATAACAGTAAACATCTACTTAATTCAATATTATTAAAAAAGCAATTTGATCTTGCATCTCCAAAAAAACTCACAAATTCCTCTTTTAGGATTCTTGGGCCAAGATTAAAAAAAAATGTAGCATACATTTTAAATTACATGTATATGTGTGCATTTATCTGTGATATAAAATGTGTTTTTTACTGTAAGTCAAAACAAATCCAGTGTTCTCAAAATCAGTGTTCTCAGTCTGAAAATAATCCAATGTCAAGAAAGCAGGCAATAATAATAGAATGAAGCTGGTTTTTTGTGATTAGGGTCCCTCCTGGAAAAGCACAGATCTACGGATACTTTCAATTTTTCAGAAGTCTACATTTCTATAGGAAGTATTTTCCTATAAAAATTTTGTGATTAATTATTTTTGTAAATTATTTTTTGTCCAGTACCTCCCTTAATGCATCATTGATTATTGTACTAGATTAGCTTTGGCATCATGATGATTTTTCCAAAAATGTTTAAAATTTAAAAAAAGTTAAACATCTCCTGTAAACCTTGTGTCCTACATATGCCAAAACACTCCCATTAATATCATTCTGTGAAATCTGTGATTACATAGTTTCCTGCTTCTTTCTTCCCATTCTCATTTGCTCTTTAAAAATCTGTTTCATTTCCTTCGCTAACACTATATTTTTTCTTAATTTTAAAGAGAATAAAACCAAACAAAATAAAGTAGATCAGAACAAAACAATGCAAAAACCACAGAATTTCAACACAGGACTACAGGAAATCAATAGTGACTTACCATAGTGTCTCTCTCTCTTTTTTTTTTTAATAATTGTCCATATCTTCATGCACAATGAATTCAAACAAAACAAAAAAAATATAAAATCATTCAAAACAAAAGAATGAAAGCACTATAGGCATTCAAACCTAGACAATAGGAAAAATCAACAATGGCTACTGTGATGTCTCTCGTTCTCTTCAAAATAGCTGTCCATACCTTCACATATATTGAAATTAAATAATAGAAAACAGTCTAACAGCAATCAAAACAAAGAATAAAAGCATTACTGGACTTCACAGTGATAGACTTCATGGCTATCACAATATCTTGTTTTCTTCAAAGTCACTGTTCATACCATCACACACAATAAAACCAATTCTTGTAAACTCTTTAGGAGAAGTTCCAGGCATGTATAAGCCTATACATGTACATCTTTCTGTATTAGAGGGAAAAACAAAACAAAACAAAACAAAACAAATTACTGGAAAAAAAAGAAAAAAGACAAATAAATATCAATAACAGAGAGGCCAAAGCATTGAAAATATAGGCTTTCAAAACAAGATGATAGTCACATGACTAATTTTGTTGGCTGCTTAATTTCGGAGTTGTTTGTTATGCAGCAAAATTATTATACCTTATTTTATCTTATGTACTAACAATTAGGAAAAAAGATACTGGGAAGTATAAGCTTATCATAACAGTCACATAGCAGTCACAAAAATAAAAGTAGAGCAGATGAGAAAACTCATAAGTACATATACTTATACTACAGCAAAATATCAGTAAATCTGTCACTTGAATAATTTCAAAAGTTACCACATGCTAATAAGACTCATAATTTTAGCATAATTGGCTGCAAAATTCATTACTTTTAGTATTGTTGTAACCTAACTCTTAGCACCGCCATTCTGTTCTGCATGCACCATGCCCTTTGACCTTTAAAAAAAAAAAAAAAACAAGATGTCCTGATTCCTCAGGAATGCACAGGTGTGGCGCCCCCACGTTTGTGGTTTTTCCCCTTTATAAACCACCCCCAAATCTTAGCCAAGTTGCACAGCAGTGTAAATTCCACCCTCACTCTGTGTCGCTGGATACCAGCCTAAATAAATAAGCGCTCTCTTCTTTTCCTTCCAAGACGTCTTGGCCTTTTTATTCTTTTTGCCTTTTTACAATTTTCATTTTATTTTGGGGTGCAGCCTTTTGGGGTACAACATGTATGTGTATGTTTAAAAATATTTCAAAACATGTTTCAGTAAGATAAATAAAATACTCAACAAACATTTCACAAGAGGGAAGGTATCAATATGCATATTTATTTTCTTATGCTGAGAATACTCTTTATCTAACATCCTGGTGATGAAGAAATTATTTCTAATATTACACAGTAAAAATAAAAAGCAACTTTCTCTGTAAGGCTAAAGATATGTTTTGACATAAAAAATTTTCTTGTTTGATACAAACTTTGTGGAAGCCATTTTCTGAGATTGTATCCAAAATGATCTGTGATTTTTCTTTCCGGTGGAATAAAGTAGATTTGTATGGTTGGTAAGAAATTACTGAATTAGATAATTTTAATCCTATACCAGTGAATGTGAACCTATGGCATGCATGTTGTTTTCTTTTAAGACAGAAGATGTTAATGTATGAGTTTTTTCTAAACTAAAACTTCAGTATACAGTTTTAATTGCAGTGTTGGCATTTTGAGATAAAGTGGGTTATACATTGTAGTTTGGGTATCTCTAAAAGATTTACTATCACTGAGCCCTATACCATACTGCTGTTTTACGTTGGAAGATTTCACTGAGGGAAGTCGGTTGTTGGATTATAAGAACACTCCAGCAGTCCTGTTTCAATACCTCCATAGAATGCATGGAGGCCTCCTGCCGTGAACCAGCCTGCCACATTGTTGCAGGCAGCTGAGTTAGTTAGAAATATTATAGGCAGTGAGATAGGGCTGGGTCCTCAATGGAGCCAGTGCAGATACCTTACAACTGCGGGGGAGACAGACACCTCCTGCTGTGGGCCAGGGCTTAAGACAAAAGACCAAGCAAATGTACCCATATTCTGAGGATTGATACCCTAAATAGTTCCCATCCCCCTAGGAAAGAGTCACTGCTCCTTAAGAATGCCCTCTTTCTACATGACTCCCTTCCTCATTTGTCCCTAATGTAATCAATTTTACCTGAACTATTGATCTTATTGGTTAACTATCGTTATGTCCCACCTTCTGCCCATCTGCCTTGTGAGTTCCCAGTCTTCCCCCACCTTGAACCCACGGTTTTACTCTATAAAAGTCCCTGGAAAAGACAGAGTCCTTCGCAACCTGCTAGAGACCCCTTTTGTCTCTCTCCAGACAGAAACTTTCTTTCTCTCAATAAATGTATTCTGCTCTTAACCTCCATTCTTCCTAAAATTCATTCTTCTATTTTAGAGAACATGAACTCGTGGACATAGTAGGGGAGACTCAATATGAGTAAGCTGCTTTGATAACAGACCATCCAGTGTTTTGTAGATCTTCTGATAAGTGCAAGGCTGATTAACATTCTGACTAAAAGATCCTGAGAGAATCAAACCAGTGCTACTCAGACAAGTATAAGTCAAACTTTTGGTGTATTAAAATTGTGGCAAAAAAATCTTCATTGTTATTGTAACTATATCTGAAGGAAATTATTATTTTTAAAAATAAATACAGGTTTTAAGTCTAAAATTGAAGGAATACAACCTTAATATTAATTGAAAACTCTACTTCATATATATAGATAAAAGTGATATAACTTCTTCCACACCATGCTTTAAAATAACTTTTTATATTGTTAAAAAATATCCACTAACTATGTTTACTTATAAATTTTGGTTTGTTTAGAATAGGAGCACTAATTTTTATGCTTCAAAGTTTTAATACTAGACTTTATTTTGAAAATTGTGCTTGAAAATTGAATTGTTTTCTCTTTGAAAACATTGGCATTTTTAGGATCTGTTGCTTACTTTGTGAAGTTGGACCAGTGGATTATATTCATATTTTATTGCTATAAATTGTGAAATGGATTAGTAACAACAATCACACTGCTGAAGCTTGCGAAATTTAAATTAAATGATATATATTAAGAGATTAGAATTTTACCTGTTACATAGAAACACTCAACATCTGCAGAAAGCATCTTTTTGTCCTTGAAAGATAATTGTTTAATATTGAAGGTGTATCTAACCACATTTTCTGGATTCTATACTTTGGGCTTTGTTTTTAAAGAATAGCATAGAATATAACTTTATATTTTTCTCATGGAATATTTTTCAAAGTTGCTTTTATTACCACATTTTTCTTTTATTTCAGAGAATCATTATGCATTGTTTTTATTCCTGCTATAAACCGCGGTTTGTAAACTAGGTGGTTGTCACTTCTAATAAATGAAGGAGTCATTTCAAGGCACACTGCAGAAGACATGGACTATTTCGAGACTAAAATACAAAGAAGAGACTTCAATTAATATGTATTTCATGTACACTTTTCCAGTTTATACTCACATCTTTATCTGAATAGCACATTCCTTGAGATATATCAGATTGTAATTCTTAGACTTTTCATGCTGACTATTGCCAATAACTTATTTCCTTTGGTGTTATTCATTTTGCTTTCATAAATAAAACATACTTTAACTTAGTGTATATTTTATTCTAACTTAGAACAAACCTTAATAACAATGTTAGGATTTATTCATTTGGCTTGGCTCTTTTGTTCTTTTAAACTACGATATGCTGGCAATACGTATAGATTGCATGCTTTGAATATTAGAAGGTTTTTTCTTAGCATAACTCCTGTCTGCTTTCTAAGCCCTCACATGACCCATTCCTCTCTGAAAATGCTATTTCTTCATGGAAAGCTGCTTCTTTTACATATAATAAAAAATTCTAGGCTACTAAAGAATAACAAGGACACAGCTCACTAACATAACTGTATTATAAATTTTTGAAACATTTTACTCCAATTATTAAACATAATTTTTGACTCTCAAAAGAAAAAAATGACAACTTAATATAATCAACATAATAATTCATGCTGACTTTTAAACTGAAGCCTACTTTGTTAGGTGCAGATAAATTATCAGTACTATTAATTTTTGAAAGATTGCTAATGATGTTTGCAATTACATAGATTATATCAACTAATAAACTAAAGGGAATATTTCAAGCTTAACATACAGCAGGAAATATAAGATTGTCAAGTTATAATTTGTTCTGTTTTGGTTTTGCTATTACAAATGTAAAAAAACACACTTCATTGAGCTTTTTTTGGGCAGAGCATGAAACTATATATATAACATGTAAGGTCTGGTTACTAACATGAAACAGAAAAACAGTCTTTAAATGACATTAAAATATAGAAGGTGATGAAGAAGAGGGGATAAAGAAAGGGGGAGGAAGGGACTGAAGACTAGAAGGATGAGAAATCAGAACAGAGATGGGCAGTTGTAAAGCCAGGACATCAGAAGCAGAAACGGGGAACACAACACCAATTATTTAACTCAATTTTGTTTTCACAGAGTCAAAATGGAGGGAACTTACTTTTCATACCAGCTCAGGTAAACTGGCCATTAAGATTGACTACTGTTAATCTCCTTTTTTATTTTTTTAAGCCGGCCCATTTTAAAATTTATGCTGATTGGTCACTCAGCCCTAGTCTAGTCTCGTGTTTAAGTTCTCATGCTGGAGATCAACTCAAAAACAGTGACTTCCATATTATTTCTAAAACAAAATACTCTGGAATTTGATTTTTCATCAAAAGTACCAGATCTGTAGAAAAGGGAGGACTTTAACATTTTTCCTGCTTTCTTCTTTAAGAAGAAAAGAAACAATAATGATCTGAGACTAGAAATTTCCTGCCAGTGAGTAGGAGACAGTGAACAAAAACAAACAAACAAACAAACAAAATAGATGAAGCTCAAACAGTTGAGCATGTTTGCTTTTGTCTATGGCTCATTACTTACTGTGACAATAGCTGTGTTGTATTCAACATATTTCAACTTTCAAAGTCTTTAAAATAAGAACAATAAAAATCACATTTGAATATTTTTGAGAGATAGCTAAATGGAGTGGCAATATCAAAGTTGACATTAACTAAACTTTAAAAATTTTAGCCACAAATTGGGGCTGTGTGTAGTAATCAGTGCAATCCCCAAAATGTATTCTGATTTTACATTGATATACTTCAAAATTGTTTAAGTTTTTAAACCAAATTATATGCAATAATAGTTAAACTTGTTTGCTCTGTGATAAATATTAATAAAATATATTTCAAATTATATCACTATTATTTATTATTAATAAGATATATACAGCTGCTGTCTATATATAGCATAATACCTATATCTTAACTGGCTATTATTAGTTTTAAAAATATTTCAAATATTCAAATATTTACTAAATAAATGAGCTGGATGAAAAAGAATTTGCAAGTAAGAAAACTAAGATAAATTACCAGAAAAGCAAAGGTACAAACGATTTATGTGTGCTATGTTGACAGTCTTAAAAGAAGCAGGAATATCTCTAACTTCTAGAGTAAATATTGTGATATAAAAAAATTTACATCGGAACCACTAACAAGTCACTCACATTTTCTGATTTGTTCTGAAAATTACAGTTTTATTTAGATACTTAAAGAGATGATTTTCTAGTGCTAGGATTGGAGATGTGAGTGCGTTACCTGCCCTAGCGCAGACAGCCTGGGTACAATTTAGGGGAAGGGAAGACCTGACTCTCCCCTTTTTGCTTCTGTTGAGCTTGGTATCTTCCACCCCCAGCTGTGAACTGTAGCCCCTCTGCCACTCCACCCTGCCTTGGAGCCAGCTGATTATGGACTGAAATCTCTACAAACTGTGAGCTAAGGAAACAGTTCCTCCTTAATTTTGGACTTTGGGTATTTTGTCTCAGCAATAAAAGAAAAGTAACTAAGATAATTTGTGAGCCTGACAAAGTGAGTCTTATACACTGTGACACAAATATACAATGTAAAATTTAAAATAATAAACATATACACAAACACATAGAGTAAGTTCCTGCTTGTACTATACTAGAATCACACAGTAAGCACACAGGGGCACCACTGTGACAAAGTTCAACAGCCGCATAAGATATTTCCATGATTTGTTCACACTGAGGCCTGTTTGTGAAGTTTCACAGTTCAAATGTTAGGGAGTCACTTTATTAAGTTTCTATAGTGCATAGTCATATTTAAGGTATGTTTAAGATCTTACCGTTCACAAATCTCAAAATTGGGATAAAGTAAAATTAAAAGATAAAATTAGTATTTTCATTTTTCCACTTTACAATGTAGTAGTTTAATAATTCTTGCTCTACCCTGAATACCGTCTTTCTGAACATAAGAAATGTAAAATGCCATCAAAATAGAATAACAACCTTAGCCTTAAATATCTTATAAGTGAAAAAGCGAGATATTGCACAGTTTAGAAAACTTTTTTTACTATCATTTTACTAAAAATTTCATATATTTGTAAAATCAGAATCATATAAAAATAATATTTCTGGTATAATCAGAGGAAGACATAGAAGCAGAAGGTGAGTAGCATAAATTTTGTTGTTTCAGAAAATAATGAGAAAAAATAAGACACCTTAGAGCTTCTATTTTGGACTTTTGAATGTAGTATTAAATTTTCCAGAGGCCCTAATACATTGTGAAGCAATAATCTTAGTGCAGGAAACATGTCTAGATTCTAGATAAAATGGTTTTGGTATTTTATCTAAATATCTTCAGTAATTTCTGATTTATTTTAATGCTTTAGTTTTCCACTTAAAAATTTTAATAAAGTAATTTTAAGCTTTTATTTGAATATTGTTTTAGATTCTCTACTTCTCATATGTGTGCTTGTTGCTTTTTCTTCTCATATGTTGCTTCTCATATGTGTGCTTGATACAGTGGGTTAGACTGAAGAACATGGTAGTGAATTACCTTTATATTTTGGGAGTAAACTCAGTTATTGAAATCTATTCATTTCAGACTTTTGGGGAATTAGCAACTTAAATCATTTGTATTTTATTCAAAACACTTTGTCCATCTTTCCTTAATTTTGTATTGTTTTCTTTCACTATTGGTGATCAAGTCGAGGTTGTTGTTCATGCCATGCAAGTGCTTTGTCACTGAGCAACATTTCTGGGTTTAATGTTTTCTTTTTATTTATTTTATTATTTTTCTTGTTTTCAAATAATTTAAAAAATATCATTTCTTAAGGGAAAGAGCATGATAGTGGCTAAAATCCTCCAGGGAACATCTACTCCTTGATAAACCAGTTTTTTTTTATTTAAGAGAAAAAAAGACAGAGAAAGGAAAAACGAAAAGCAAAAGAGACAAACAAACAAGAACAGTAAACCCAAAACAATAACAGTATAGGTTTACAAAACAAGATGCTAGGAATTTGACGATGGTTGTAATATTGTATATTTTTACACCAAAAAGATCTCCTTAGAATAACAGATATAGACATATAAAACTGATCTAAACATATGAATATTAACTTTTCCTTTTCAATAGCTAATACAATTAGTAGTGGACTCATTTTAGCTGCATAAACACACATATATTTATAAAATATAAATTAAGATATAATTTATATCTTTTCCTTTTCCCTTCCTCCTTTCCCCTATCCCAGTTACTTTTCCTCTGAGCAATTTCTTACTCTTACACAGTATTTATTGTAAATTTTGGATCATATACACTTTTTCAATTTCTTGCACTATTGAGACAATATGGTATTTACACATGTAAGTTTGATTTATCTTACTTATGAGTATGGTCTCAAGTAGCATCCATTTACTTTTACAACTCTTGATGCAATCTTTCTTTATAGTTGAGTAGTACTCCATTGTACAAAAATGCCACATCTTTCTTTTTTTTATCCATTTCTTGATTGATGGGCACTTAGGTTGTTTCCAAGATCTGGCTATTACAAATTGTGCTGCTATAAACATGGGTGCACATATATCACTGTGGAAAGATGTTTTCAGTTCTTCTGGGAATATGCCCAGAAGTGGAATATCTTGGTCAAATGGAATTTCCAATCTCAGCTTTTTGAAGAAACTCCAGACAGACCTCCACAGTGGTTGCTCCAGTCTACACTCCCAAAAACAGTACAGAAGAGTTCCTGTTTCACTGACAGCCCCTCCAGCATTTATTATTGGTTGATTTCTTAATCTTCGCCTTTCTTTCTGAGATGAGATGGAACCTCAGAGTTGTTTTAATTTGCATTTCCCAAATGACCATTGATGTTGAATAGTTTTTCATATATTATTTGCCATTTGTAATTCTTCACCTGAGAAGTGTGCAGCTGTCTCAGATACCCATTTTTGCATTGGGTCCTTGAATTTTGGGGGCTTGCTTTTTTAAAAATTCTTTATATGTTCTAGATAGAAGTCCTTTGCCTGAGGGACAGTTGATTAGATTTTTTTCCTCAGTTAGTGGGTTTTCTTTTCACTGTGTTGGAGATTTCTTTTGACATGCAAAAACTTTTAATTAGATGAGATCCTAGTTATTGATTCTGGAGAGTGTTTCCCATGCAGTTTGTTTTTGTTCATGAATTCTGTGCCTACTCCTATGTGTCAAGATTTCTACATACTTTGTGTTCCAGTAGATTTAATGTTTCTATTTTAATAGTTAGAGCTTTCATCCATTTTAACTTTAGTTTAGGACACAGTGATAGGCATGGATCCAGTTTTAGTCTTCAGCATGTGGAAAGCACTACTTACTGAAGAGGCTACCTTTCTTCCAGTGTACATTTTTGGCCTCTTTGTCAAAGACGAGGTGGCTGAGTGTGTTTGTAGTTGTGACTGTATCTTGTAACCTATTCCATTGCTCTTCAAATCTGTTTTTATTCCAGTATCATGTTGATTTTATTGCAGTAGCTTTGTAATATAATTTCAAGTCAGGGATTGTGATGACTTCTTCCTTAATTTTGTTGCCCAGAATTGCCTTTGCTATTCCAGGTCTTTACTGCTTCCAGATGAATTTTAGAAATTATTTCTGTAGACCTGTGAGGTAGCTAATTGTATTCTGATTGGAATTGCATTAAATTTGTATAACAATTTTGGGAGAATGGCCATTTTCATAATATTTGTTCTCCCTATCCATGAATAAGGAATGTCTTTCCATTTTCTGAGATCCTCTTAGATTTCTTTTTTCAGAGTACTGTAATTTTCACTGAAAAGATGTTTTACTTGCTTGTTATATTGACTCCTAAGTATTTCATTTTTTGGATGCTATAGTGAAGGGTGTGGTTTCCCTTATTTTTCTCTCAGTGAGTTTGTTCTTTGTGTACAGGAATGCTATTGATTTTCGAGTGTTGACCTTGTATCCAGCTACATTATTAAATTTGGTTATTACATCTAGAAATCTTTCAGTGGAGTTTTTAGGGTCTTCTATATAGAGTATCATATCATCTGAAAATAATGATAATTTAACTTTTTCCTTTTCTATCCGTATTCCTTTTTTTTTCTCTATTCTCTAATTGCTCTGGCTAATGTTTGAATAGGAGTGGTGATAATGGAAATCTTTGTTTTGTTCCTGATTTTAGGTTCTAAGTTTTCAGTTTTTGTGCATTTTGTAAGATGTTGGCTGTTGGTTTATCATATATGGCTTTTATCAAACTGAGGTAAAGACCATCACTTCCAATTTTCTGTAAGATTTTTATCATGAATGAGTGTTAAATTTTGTCAAAACCTTTTTCTGCATCTTATTGAGATGATCATGTGATTCTTGTCCTTGGCTCTGTTATTATGGTGTATTTGGTTTATTTATTTGCATATGTTGAACCATCCCCTGCATTCCTGGGATGAGTCTCACTTAGTCATGGTGTATAATCTTGATGATTTGTTGCATTCTATTTGCCAGTATTTTGTTGAGGATTTTTGCTTCTACGTTCATTAGAGAGTCTGGCCAGTAGTTCTCTTTTTTTGGTTGGGTCTTTCTCTTGTTTCAGTATTGGGATAATACTTGCTTCCAGGAATGAGTTAGGGAGACTTGCTTCCCTTTCTATTTCATTGAAGAGTTTGAAGAGTGTTGGCGTTAAGTTTTCCTTGAATTTCTTGTAGAATTCAGCAGTGAATCCACTAGGACATTGACTTTTCTTTGTTGGTAAGGTTCTAACTAATTTTCAATTTTATTAACTAAAATTGGGTTATTTGACATTTTTATATCATCTTGATTCGGCTTTGGTAACTCATGCATTACTAGGAATCTGTCCATGTCCTCTGTGTTATTAAACCTATGAGAATAAAGGTTTCTGAAGTATCTTCTATATTTCCACAGAATCTGTATTGATTTCACCTTTTTAATTTCCTATTGAATGGATATGAGTTTTTTTCTTTCTGCTTATTGATAAACTTGGCTAGGGGTTTATCAGTTTTATTTATTCTTTCAAAGAACCAACTGTTCTATTCACTGTTTTGTATTGTTTTCTTACTTTCTATTTTGTTAATTTCTGCTCTTATTCTTTATAATTTCCTCCCCTCTTTTGGCTTTGGGCTTGACTTGCTTTTCTTTTTCCAGAAATTTGAGGTACAGAATTATGTTATCTATTTGTGTTCATTCCATTTTCCTCACAAGGGAGTTTAGTGCTATAAATTTCCTTCAGAGGACTGCTTTTAATGTGTCTCACAAGTTCTGGTAATTTGTGTTTGCATTTTTGTTTGATTGTAGATATTGTTTAATTTCTTCTTTATTTTCTTCTGTGACCCACTGGTTGTTTAGAAGGGTGTTTAATTTCCATATGTTCATTGGATTCTTTTGGAATTTTTTTGTCATTAATTTCCAATTTTATTGCATTATGATCAGATAACATGTATGGAATTATTTCAATTCCTTTGCACTTATTTAAGCATGTTTTGTGAGCTAGTATATAATCTATTTTTGAGACTGACCCATGTGCATCTGAGAGGAATGTGTATTCTGAAGTTGTTGGGTGGAACACTACATATCTACTAGGTCCATTTTTTTTCACGTTTGATTTAGTTCTGTTATTTCTTTGCAGATTTCTTGTTTGGTTGATCTGTCTCTTTGTGACAATGGGATTTTAAGGTGCCCTGTTATAACTGTATTATTGTTTATTTGGCTTTTCATTTCTATTAATATGTGTCTTACATAGTTGGGTACTCCCATATTTGGTGCATATATATTTGTAATTGTAATCTCTTCCTCTTCAAGTTTTCCTCTAACAAGTAGGTATGTAGTGACCTTCTTTAGCTCTTTTGATCATTCTTCATTTGAAGTTCACATTGTCTGTGAACAGAATAGCTACCCCTCCATTTTTCTGGGTTCCTGTTTCATGCAGCATTGTTTTCCATCCTTTGACTTTTAGTCTATGAATTTTAGTCTATGACTTTTAGTCTATGAATTTCCTTCTGAGTACACAGCATATTGTTGGATCTTGTTTCTTAATCCACTTTGCCAGCCTGTTTCTTTTTATTGGTGAGTTGACATCATTTACATTGATGGGTATAACTGAGACATACTGACTTATCTCTGTCAAGTTATCTTTCTGTTGTTGGTTTTCTATTTTTTCTGTTTAACTGTTTTCCCTGCTTGTAGTTTCCTTCTGTTTTTGTTGTTGGGATTGTAGTTATCTTTATCTCTTTCTAGAATGTCTTTTAGTTCTCTTCTTAGGGTTGTTTTTGTGCTCATGAATTTCTTTAATTTTTCTTTGTTATGGAAGTATCTTATTTCTCCATCCATTTGCAAAGATAGTTTTTCAGAATAAATAAATCTGACTTGAAAGATTTTTGTTTTGTTTTGTTTTTGTTCTTTAGGACTTGAAATACTTCACTCCAAGCTCTTTTTGACTTGAAGGTTTGTGTTGAGAAGTCTGCCGTGATTCTAATAGGCTTTCCTTTGTAGGTGATCTATTGTTTCTTTACCTTGGTTGCTATCAACTCAGAAAGTTCGGCCGTGTGATTTCCAGTGTCCTCCATTTCAGCATTTCTTGGGTTTGTTCTTGATGGGCTGGAGAACTGAGACTGCATCTCGCTCTTTCATTTTGTCATTTTCCTCTGGGACCCGTACGACAGGCCAGGCACCCTCCCAAAGAATTGTACTGGAACAATGCCTTGGGCAGAGGTTCAATTCTTTGCTATCAGAAAAATCAATAATGTTAAAATATCTACATTACACAAAGTGACCTATGGTTTCAATGCAATCTCTATCAGAATACCGATGATATTCTTTAGGGAATACCCCCTCCAAAAACATTGTGTGGAACCACATAGAACTAAGTAGCAAAAAATATTATGCCAACTGAAGAGTATTATACTATCTGACTTTGAAATGTGCTACAAAGGTGTTGTAATCAAATAAAGCGGTATTGGCATAAACCCTAAACTGTGTCTAATGTAACAGAAGACATAACCTAAAAGAAAGCACATGCATCTGCAGCCAAATTATTTTCAGTAGAGATGCTGGGAATATGATTAGAAAATCACAATCAGTTCAATAAATTTTGCTGATAAAATTAGATGTCACCATACAAAAAAACATGGCTATTGAGGCCTCACCAGGTACAAAAATTGACTCAAAATAGATTAAAGACTTAAATTTAAGGTCTGATAGTATTAACAAGTTGAAAAAACTGTAGGAGAAATGCTTTGTGATGCTGGAATAGCCAAGGAAGTTTTTGAACAAGACTCTAATATCACAGGAAACTAAAGCACGTGTAAACAAATGGGTTTATGTCAACCTGAAATTCTTTCAGCGACAAAGGAAACCATCAATAAAGGGAAGAGACTTACAGAATGGGAGAAAATATTTGCAAGCTACACATCTGATTAGGAGATAATATTTAGAATATGTACGAAACTCAAAAAAATACCAAAATTGAGTTAAAAATGAACAATATAGTCTAGGGGTGTATTTTGTGGAATAGTGTTTATCTAAGATCAAGTAACACTCTGGATTCAATCACTGACATTGCAGCAAATAAAACAGACAATAATGTCTCAACTAATTAAAGAAAATAAGGTACATGTGCATAGTGGAAGACTAGCTATATGAAAAGGTGTCCTGTCACTAGTGATGACATGAATGAAATTGAAAACCATTATGTTAAGTAAAATGTGTCAGGCAGATAAATAAAAGTAGCACATCATTCTACCTGTGTGCAAATCATAAGTCTCAGAAACTGAGAGTATAATGGTTGTGGCTAATGGCAGGGGATAGAAGGGAGAGAGCATGGACAAATGGGGAGAAGATGATCAATAGACATTGAGTTACAGTTAGATGGGCATGGTAACTCTTTGTGGTATTCTATAATAGGATAAGCATGCACAAAATAATATATGGTGTAGTTCAAAAAGCTCTGGGAAAGGAGTTTGAGTGTTTTCAATATAGAAAAATGATAAATATTTGAAGAAGAGATAAGTTTATTTTAAACCTTGTGCAATGTGGACCTGCCTTGAAATAGTACTCAACATTCCTTATATTTGTACAATTTTTATGTCTTTAAATATTAGTTAAAAGAAGTTCAATTCGAATTTTACAAAAGATACAAAAATTAGTTTTTAACTTAGTTCTTTATGAAAACATTTTTATAATAAGAATCATTTACCACATTAGTATTTTTCTGTCAATAAATATTTGTTAGTATCTCATAGGTTATTTGACACATTTTAAATTTTCAAAGTTTTGAAGCCTTTTTGAAGTATCAACTCTTACATTTATCTTCCAATCCATTAAATTATGTCAACATATAGTATTATGTGTAATCAATTTAATTTATTTATTAAAAGTCATGGATTTTTTATCTCATTGAGGTATTTTTATGTTTTTTTTATTGGAGGGAGACCCAGAATTTCCAGAAAATTATAAAAAGCAGAAATCATTTGAGGCATGCAAGCAGAAGTAATAAAACACATCCCCAATTGGAAATGTGATGAACTTATCTAGATTGAAAATTTGTCAACACTGACAAAAGAAGCCAGGGTACCCTAGTGTATTGTATTGAATAAAAACTCATTGCCTAACAAAACTTTATTTTACAGGAGTATTTAGAAACATTGTCAAATATAGAGTTTTAAAATTAAGAGCACCTCAGTATAGGAAGTTTAAAAGTTGAAATATTCCAGGAAAAAATGTCCAAGTCTCACCAAGGTAATGAGTGAGGCTGCACTGTGGGGAGACACAATACTAATGACTAATTAATTGCTTAGAGATAGAAAGCAATTTTTAAATAATTTAAACTCGTGTGGATTGGATTTAAGCACTTTGTGTTTAAATTATTTATGTAAATAATTGAAATTCTAATGTAGATTTTCAAGGAATGTTATTATCTGCAAATGTGCATACCCCTCCAAATCAGATGAGATATTAGAAAAAGCTACAAGTATTTCTGTGTTTTTCTTTCTTTCTTAACTTAAAACTATAATTTCAAAAGTGTTTCTGGATGAGGGAAGATGGTATGCAGTGATGAGGATTTTAACCCTTTTTAAAACCTAAGTTTTGGCTTCATGGGTTCTCTAAGCCACATAAACAGTTGCTGAGTATCCAAATTTATTTAAGCTTTAGTGATTTTCTACTAGAAATGACCAACCATATGTACAAATGATAAAGCTTTTGTTTTAATTTTAATTTTAAACTTAGAAATCGAATCATCAGGATGACATCTGGGTTTACAAAAGTAAAAACGTGTTCTGATTCAAACTGAAAAAGAACAATACACCTTCAACAATGTTATTTTGTTAAGTATTTCAAATTAAAACTATCAAAGTAATTCATAAACCTTATTGAAGTGTCTATAAGATAAATTTCACATTCATTTATAAAGAATGATGACAAGTATATGAATCAAATAAGAAATCCATTGATTGGTTGTTATTTTTTGCAGCTGAATATTTTTATAAAAGCAGTGATAACTTTTCTATAAAAGCAGGTTTCATTGATTTTCAAGATTAAAAGAATACCAATATCATAAAAAAAGAAAGGGAGGACACATTGTGACCTATTTGAATGTGATGTTTATAATACTGTATATGTTGTAGAAGAGGAAAGCTGAATTTTAGCATTTCTTATTTTCTTTTCCTAGAATTTTTAGAGTACTGTATATATTTTCAATTAGCACTTACAATAAATATCTTACATATGATAGAACAGTCCTAGTGGTCTTCAATGTAATATATTTTGAGTCTAAATAGTCTTACTATTCAAATATTACATAATTGAATCATATGGGACAATTACCCTAAGTTTTAGATGCATTAGAAATTTCAAATATATATGGAATAAATTGATACACAAATAAGAACAGTTTATATTTCAGTAAAAGATTAAATTTAACTCACATCATTCAGCAAATTAAAAGCTTCCCTATTTCTCCAGAAAGATTTATTAACTTTCTTCCATTTGTCACAATGTGCTAATATTCTATAGTATTGGATTTAGTCCATTATACAAATTTTTGTGACTTTTTTCTCCATCCTACTTTAAGTACCTTCAAATTGTTTGTAAAGGAAAAACAAAGACTTATAAGACTAGTGAATAAACAAATTATCCTTAAATACAAAGAATAGATTTTCACCATTCATTTTTATTTATTCATGAACTGAATACATTTTTTGCTAACCATTTTTTATTTTCAGAGATTTACTGGTGATGTACTGATGTCTGAAATAAAGGATATCTCCAGATTTGTTTTAAAAAGGTTATTCGATATTGTAACTTGTTCATAAGTTTTTGCTAACAAGTCCGTAGTTTTTAAGACATCCTTCTGCTTACAATAGGTTACAGCTAAAGAATTTCAATCCAAATTCAAAGACTTCTTTGCTAGTGGAGTATTTGTCAGCTAACAACACAGAAAAGTAGTATATTTCACTCAGAAATTAGACTCACATGTGTAAAATTCTAAAAGGTAGGTAAGTTTTCACTAGTGAGTAAAGAGCAAAAATTAGCAAAGAGCAGAATGATGACCATTGAGGATTTACACACATTTCTCTTTACTGTCACAGCTATGGTTCCAGGAGCAAAACTCTGGCTCTATCTGGAATGTGTATGAGATATTCTATGTGTATTTACATTCTTGCCTTTGTGATATTTGAATCTATCAAAGTATCTTGCACTAATATTTAGCAAATAGTTTGAATAATTAAAATAAAGAAAATATTTTACAAACTGAGAATTGCTATGAAAATAAAAATTATGAGTTTTAAAGATAAAAAGTTCACTAACCTAAAAGGAATTCAATATTGCCCATTTAGTAGCAACCACAGAATAAGTAGTAAACTTTTCCAGATGTATTCTAAGACCTATGTTTTCTTAAAAATTATTAAGTTTGATTACTTTAGACTATCCCCAATGTTCATAGCAATTGCACTGTACTCTAGATCTATTTCAAAATAGAGGACAATTGTTTGAAGAGATAAGTATATTTTATTGCTATAAGCATTAGAAAACATATACATGTATCAAGAATTACGTGGAAATTAATTTAATATTCTATAAGGAAATACAGTATCTTTGTATCAGTTAAGAGTTTTAAAATCCAAAACCAAACTTTTTAAAAAAAGATCAAAAAAGGTAATGTAGAATTTCACAACGAAATAAAGTAGAATAACATTAGTTAATACATTGCATATTGTCATTTTCAAAGTAGTTTGTTTAAAGTTGTATTTAATGTTACAATCTCTTATGTGTTACACTCTCTTATACTAATACACTTGAAATTTTGCAAAATGCCTTGAGTGTAATTCTTCCATTTTAACAGACTTTGTGTCCAAACTTTTTTGTTTCAAGCCTGTGTATGTGTATTATCATATTGTATCCACTCCATCCATTGTTACAGTTATATTAAAAACTTCTGAAACACTTATGTGCAGTGAAATGATTATCTCGGTGATGAGGCTGAGCCACCTCCATCTCCTCAGAGTGAGATTTGTCCACATTAAGACTTGAACAAAATATTCATTTCGTTTTCCTCATAACCCCAAAAATTGATAAGCAGCCCAAATGTTCATATACAACAAGGAACAAAGTAGATTCAGTTACTAAACAAGAAAAAAACACGAGTGAATCCCAAGTCCATTTAGTTATATGACAGAAGGCTGCTATAGGTGACTTCACACTGCGTGACCACATTTTTTTGACACTGATGACAGAGCAGTGATTGCCAGTAGCCAGGGACGGGAAGGGATGACTGATCATAAAGGCACACAGAAAGCAGATAAATGAAACCGCTGAAGCCTAAAAATGAGAGAAAAGCAAACCCAAAACAGAAATTTCTTGCAAAATTAGCTGTCATTTTCTTACAGACTTTATGCTCGGGGACAATGCACACTAAGTGCGGCAATGAATAATGTATCTATCATTCTCAAATTCATGAATAAAACAAAACAGGATGCAGAAGTGTGACGTATGTTTCCAGAAACAACATTCAGTGGTAATCTGTAAAGCTCCAGACTAAATTCTATGCAAGGCAAGAAGAAATAAAACGTGCAAAAAAATCAGATTATTTCCAGGCACTATTTGTACCACCTAATTTACTGAATAGCATAGTTTGGTGGTTTTCAGCTGACATCCACAGGCTCCCATGGATTATTTCAGACAGTCCAAGATAACTTCAGCCAGTCCACAAGCTCCAACTATATTGTAATATGAATTCATAGTATTATCGTTGTTTTACCCTCATTCTCTCAATATATAATAAGAAATTTCTCAGAGACTGTACATGATGATGCCACCATGCAGAAGGCTAGTGAATATGGATATTTTGATATTCAAATCATTTTGAAGGGAGTTTAACCACTTAAAAGGTAATTATTGAAGGGCATAATTCAAATAAATAAATGTTTGAAAATTAACTTTAAGGTCAAATTGTTTGAGAACTAAATATATAGTGGAATCACTTCCTAAAATGGGGTTTAGAATGAGTACTTTCAAGAAGTGTAAAAAAGAGCATTTGTATCTAGATACAATGTGTGAGAATCACTTTATAAGCAGCAAATTATTTGCATGGTAAACTCATGTGGTTGAAAAGAAGAATATTGCCAAGTTTCTCTTTAGACTTTTATAAGGCACACACATGAAAAAAAAATCCATTTTTCGACTTTATATCATTACTCAAAAGCATTGTAGTTTAGGTGCAGTCCTTAGTTTTATTATGTTCAGGGTAGCACATGGCTGCTCAAAGGCCATGAATTTCAGCTAATTTACGGGAATAAATAAGCTAGCACAATTACAAGGGAAATACTAAGTCTCATTGCATTGCCTTCAACCATAAAAGCACAATGAAAGAAAAACAGTTAATAACTGTAGATAACAATAAAGAAAATATTTATTAATAATAAGAATGATTGCTCTAGCCAGAAGATTTGCTCATTAATCTTGTGCAAAAACATGTTGTCCATATATCTATATTATAGCAAGGATGAAAAGCATCTTATATTTAGAGTAACATAAAATTTAAAAGGAGATTAAGTAGAGAACAAGAAATCTTTATAAATTAAAATGTAATTCCTATAGTTAAAATTTCCATGTTTGAAAAGAAAATGAACACATACAAGTGACCTGCAATTTTAAATATTTTAAAATATCTAGAAGTTTTTGACAAGAAGGAAAATACATATACAGAAGACATATAAAGAAGGTTAGAGATAGATATCTTCCTCAAAGGAGTTCCAACAGAACAAACCAGAGAGAATTCAGAGCATTAGGTATAAAATGAAAATATTCTTGAACTAGTCTTCACATTTAGGAAGTTCACAGTATAGAAAATAATTGTAAAGACACATTAACGAAACATGGGCTCATATTTCACGAATAATAAAAAAATGTTAAATTTTTCCAGTTTAATAATAATATGTAAATAAAAACATTGCTTCCAAATAAATAAGAATAAAACTGATACAAGGTGTCTCTTTAATAACATTCTACAACATTTACTAACAAAGTAATAAGGCCTTGTCTCTTTAATATTTTGACTATCATTGACCCTCAAATTAAACAAACAAAAACTAGTCAATTGTGAGAATAAAATGTAAGTGCTTTTGTATATGCAAGAGACCAAGAAGCTTATAATCATAGCAAACAATAAAATTTGAATTTTCTTATTTACAAAATTCATCCTTAATGTTTTGAATTTCTTGATCAATATTAGCTGAGATAATGTTACATAGGTCATTTCTGATTAAGTTTTTTGAGTAACAAAAATATTAGAAATGAGCAAACAACACTGAGAAAGAGATAAATGAAACAGATGTGATCTAACTCCTACTCAAGAATGTAATGGTCATGTGTCACTTCAGAAGGACTCTAAGTTCAACAATCTACTGGTCCAAATTACTTTAAGTGACAAATGACCTTCTATGATTTTACTTCATAAGTGATATGACCTGTGCCTAATATTGTGTATGCAATCATTTATGTTCTAAACCAAGAAACACAAAGAAAACAAACCTTTGTTTCAGACCAGAGAGGGTCAGATATTCCGAACAACTTTATACCTTCTGCAGCTGACTACACCAACATGAACATGTTTGGAGAGTAGATGTCCTGCTGGTTCCTCTGTGGCTTCTGCTGTTTTCTCTCAGGCTAACTTGGCTCTGTCTTTGGGCTTCCATATTTGGGCTTCCATATTTGCTGAGATGGGAAGGGCTTTATTTATAGTTCTGTCATTGGACTCAAGACTGTGAGATGTAAATGTATAAGTAACACTTCAGTCATGTTTGCTCATGGAAGCACAGCTAGTTTCAGAGTGTCCAGAAGAAGAAGAAGAAATGATCTGAAATATTTGCTGCATAGTGTTTGCACTCTCACATTTTATGAGGATTATTACTTTTTAATTTATCATAACACGCTTTAGACAAATAACAGTTAAATTTATTTCTGTAAAAGAAAGATATTAAAACAATTTACAGACACAAATTAGGAAGAAAGTGCTGCTCTACAGTCTTTTAGTTTCCTTATGTTACTATGAGATTTATCTCTAAGAACCCCATTTCCTCAGGTATAGAATGAATCTCTAAAATTTTCCACTTCCCTACCAATAAAACCCTACATATTCTTAAAGAGAATTTTTCTCTTTTTGCTTAACATTTGATTTCATTTCATGAACAATAAAGTAAGAAATTTACTTACTTTAGTAAGAAAGTATAGTGTCTTTATTAAGAAAAGAGTCTTAAAGAATACCACACTCATTGTTTGATCAATTTGAAATCTATTGCATTTTTTACAAATTAATATTGCATGTGTTTAAACATACATAGCAAATCACACATACATAGCAAATCTCTAAAAATAAATTAGAAAATAATATTGATAATACTGACAAGCACAAAAGCAATTTGCTTTAATAAGGCTGAATTATCTGTTCCTTGTTCAAATTTCGGTTATATTTTGCTTTCTGGACTATTAAATATTAATGATAGCAAGAGAATAAAAATATAAAATAGATGTAGATTAGTCTTGAAAAATATGTCATAGCCAAGACAGTATCTAAATGCAGTACACAAAATGTTTGTCAGCAAAAAGCACTTCAATCTCCTCAGGATTCTCCACACTTGAGAGAACAGATGTTCATTGTGTTTGATGAGCTAACACAGTCTGTGTTGACAACAAAACAACCAGGAATCAAGTGACACTAACACATAGCAAAAGCAGTCATTTTGCAGCAAGTTTATGTTCACTCATTTCTATTTTCTTTGTGAGTCTGTGAAATCTTATAATTAATTCTATTAACAAAATACAAAAATAGAATTTATTTACATTGCTCCAGTTTAAATGAGGAATTTTCTTCAACAATTTCCCCCACTCCAGGATGAGAGAGAGCATGGTACAATGTAGGCACCATAGATTTGTCTTCAATGATAAATGCGAAGCAAAAATGTTTCTATGCTACTTGTATAAAGATAAGACTTGTGTTGCTAAGATAGCTTAAAATTAAAACTGCCTTTCATATTTCTTTGCTGCTTAGCATAACTTACTGTTAGCAGTGTTACATATATCTTCATAGACAGCTATGCATGTTTATATGGCTGTCTGTACAAAGTTTACATGGATATAAATATTATGTAAGCATAAATGTTTGTATGGGTGTGTATGTGTGTGTGTGTGTATGTGGTGTGTGTGTGTGAATTATATTTAACTTTCAGATAGAATGCATTATTTCTCTGCTATAAAGTGCGTTGATCTTTTCAAAGTTAAATATTAAGTTAAAATAAAATCAGTATGCTCTGATATAATCAGATCTCTTCATAAGACATAGAAAATTATTTCATGATTATAAGTAGCATGGACTCCCACAACCCCCTATGAAGTCACTCTCTCCTCCAGAGCCAGTGAAAACACCAACTAAAAGATTGATACGTAGCCTAGAGGAAGATGTTCAGAGCTTGTTCCAGTGTCTCAGAAGACCAGAAAATCTGAGAGTAGGAGATGCAACAATATAGAATTTGACACTGTACTTATTTTCCCACTGTGTTACTTCTTTTAATAGCACATCATTTTTTTAAAGTATAAAATATAATTCCAATGACATTAATTTAACATGAGTGGAGACACTTTTACTGTTTTTACCTCTATATCCAAATGTCAGGACATAGTATGCACAGTGGCATGTCATTTAGTTAACATATTCATGCTCTTCTCCTCAATAATTTTGACAAATCTCACTCATAAAAGAAATTTTAAAATATCATATTGATTTTTCATTTATAATTTTCCAGATTACAAATGAGATTGACCATTGTTTTCAAATATATGTACTTCTATAAATTATCAGATCATATATTTCCCTAGATGTTTTAAGTAATTTTCTATTATATTTATTTTCATTTACTTTAGGATGGTTATTTGGTAAATGAAACTTTTAAATATTTAGCTACAGGTAACTCTTCCCACTCAAGGGTAAGCTGCAGATTCAGTTTGTCTGTAGCTCACTGAAGAATTCCCTGGGAGTACAGACGGGGAAGCACAACGGTCTGCATGGGAAGGCTGAAGATTCCACACTGGAAGCCTAGAGACTGACATCAAAAGGTGATGGCGTGCTCCATCACCAGAGCTCTTTCAAAGGAACAGAAACAAGATTTTCTTTTCCTTTTATTCCATAAAGACTGTAACCCTATTGGTTGGGGCCACACATACTCAGTTAGGTCTTTCCTTTTCAGTGAGTCAGTGCTCCAGACCCACCCAGAACTCTGCTCACCAAACCACTAGACATTTCTTATTCAAGTGGACCCCACATCTATCACACGTTCCATCTGGTAGAGTCTAAAGGAATCACCTTGTGAGAGGTGAGGATAACCTGTGCTAGTCCTCTGGTCACGCTGCCTCTTGCTATAAAGCTATCAATTTATTAATCACAGAGGATACAACTGATGATCTTGTCCTATTCTGATCCCAAAGGTCTCACTTCAAAACACCAAAGTCAGATTAAGTTTCTACCCTCTAAATATGACAGTATGGGAATTAAATTCCAATATGAGTTTTGGAGAGGCCAAACCATAGCAGGACTCTAAGAAAGTAATTAAAGTTAAATGAGGTTGTAAAGCTTAACTGTGCTCTAATAAGATTAGTTACCTTCTAAGGAGAGATACCAGAGATAGCAGTTTTTCTCTTTCTCTCTGGATATGTATAGAAGACAGACCGGGTGAGGGCACCTCAAAGGCCAGCCTTCTGAAAGCCAAAAAGAAAAGTCTTCCTAGAAGATGCATTAGCTGGCACTATTTTGATGTAGTACTTCTGCTTTCCAGAACTGCAACAAAAATAGATTTTTGTTATAAAAGTCACCCTATCTATAATGTCACATCTTGTGTTTTGACAGTTAAGTCTGCCAAACACAGAGGTCTTTCCTTTGGATTCATATTTGTAGATGTTAAGGGACATTTTAACAATCTTGTTCCTTTCTGTAACATTCTGGGTCCCTAAGCACTGTGCTTTCTAACAAAAGAATTTTTGAGTCCAGTTTCACTTTGCTTAGCTGCATCATAAACTGTGTTTATATTTGTATTTAATTTCTAGACTCGCTACTTATCCTTGCATTTTTCCAAGTGCCTCTTTCTTAGCACTGGAAAAGGTATCTCTTTGATTTGGGTTCTAAGTCATGGACTTTTAGATGTAATTATTGCAAGGTGCATACCATTACTTTGTTTTCTTGAATTATCTTAATTTTGTGAGACCTTTTAACAATAAGAAAGGTAGCTACACTCTAAATCTAATAGTTGATTTAAGTTTCAAAGACATTTCTGACTCATAAAGTCTAATGATTTTATATACCACTTAAAAACTCAATAGCAGCTGACTTCCAAGCTGAAATTCCAAATTCTGATTTCTTCATATCTCTTTTTTTTTTTTTTTTTTTGACTGTGGATTAAACTCACCACCTTGAGCTTTCTAAGCAGGCATTTTTGCCACTGAGCTAAATCCCCATCCCATATCTCTTTTCATTCAGCCTGAAAACAGTCTAATTATTCTCCAGGTTCATTGCTTTTATGTACTACCTGGTAAAAATCCAATCAATAATGACCAGTAGACTATGATTTATTTTTCCCACATTTTTCCTATGTGATGAAAGTTAATATACCATACGATCTGTCTTCAAAGTTAAATTTGCTTAGAATTTTACTAAATGTTTTGCCATTACATAACATGGAACAATATCTTTCTACTATGATTTGTATGAGTCCATTTGGAAAGATCTGCTTTCATCAGGTTTTTGTTTCGTTGTTGTTGTTTTGTTTGTTTGTTAGTTTGTTTCACCGGGGATTGAACTCAGGACCTTGTGCTTGTCAGGCAGACACTGTGCTGCTGAGCTAAATCCCCGTCATCTGTCAGGTTTTTAATGGGCCAAAACCTCACTGTCACAGTAAAATTTTGTCTTTTATATTTTGATCATATCCAACTCACTGCCACTGAAAACACAGCTATCCCTATTAGTCAGAATAGAATAGGATAAGATACACGATGATGGTTTATGCTATAGTAATATGAGAAAAATTCCTTTGGCTTAAAACTGCACAAGTATTTCAAGTTCTAAAAGCATGTACAAAGAGAGGAGGTAGGAGTCCGTCTTCTATCCAGAAGTGGAATTTATTTCTCTTCCCTTTTAAAAAAGCCTTGGCTATATAACTAATTTTAACAATTGGACAGCAGGAAATGCGATGCAAGAAGAGACACAAAAAAGCTGGACATCAAAGCTCACCTTTGCTTCTAAGTTTGAAACCATGATGCTGTACTAGAACAAGAGAGGTCATGCAGAAGAGAACAAAGGCCCTCTATAACCATTCACTAGCTTCCAGAGATGTGGAGAAATCTCCCAGCTGTCATATGATCATACCTTGTAGAAATCTTTTTAACTCTCTCAGATTTGGAGACTTACCAGTAATTACAATAGTAGAGAACTATCAGTCACTAAAGAATCATAAAGTGAATAAAATAACTTGTTTTTTAATCAATAAGTTTATTACAGAAACAATTTATAAAACATTTTATGCTTTAGGAGATGCTGTACCAAATCCTGAAATGTGAAATATTAATTTTGTGCCTTGGTGTTGATATTTGGGAAACCAGTGAGGAAGTTATTTTTCGAACATGAAAAAGTGACCAAAAAAAAAAGCCTGCTCCATCAATAAGGAAACATTCAGGGGCTGGGGGTTTAGCTCAGTGGTATAAACACCTGCCTGTCAAGCATGAGGCTGAGTTCAATCCCCGGCACCACAAAAAAACAAAAAAACACTATACTCTTTAATAATGGTGGAAAAATTGTTAAACCATTCTGCCTGTGGCAACACAGAATGTAGATATGCATCTAAAGAACTTGTGAATTTGGCTAAGTAGATTGTTAAAATTTAAACAGTATATTAACAAATATTTATGTCTTTGAGTCAATAATGTGGTGAAATTTCTCAGATGGTCTCCTTTTGCTAATACACTGAACTACTACTTAGATTCTGTGATAGGCTAACTTATTCCCAGAAACTCATCGAGCTCCACAGTTTAGAAGCACTGACACATAGCAGGAGGATGAGAGGATAATGAAGTTAATATATTTAATGCCACGGCTTCTTTGCCTTCAAAGTCCATGTCCAGCGTGACAGGACCCCGCTACCAGACATACTGATTCCTGCTGCATATATAGCTGCTGCTCTTTTAGGCCCCAGATCATAGCGACTTTCTTCTGAGACTGGACAAAAAGTTTTATACATCTATTGATAACACATTCCTTTATGATTTACAGCTCATTTAAAGCTTTCTGAATTCCTTAAATGGACCCTTATGATATATGTCAAAACATTATAATGATCACTGATACAATCATTAAAAACATAATTATAAAGTTTTTAAAGGTTTGAATTACTTTTACAGGTCTACCTTTGTAAGATTTCTTTGTATTTATTGTTGTAAAGATAGATTTACAAATGTCAAAAACTGTCTACATTTTTAATGGGTTATAGGCTAGAAGAGACATTTTCTATCCACATTAAAATGGCATGTTTACTGAGCTGTTGGCAGAACTTGTGATTTTTTTAATGCCAAATGGTTTGCATTTTAATAATTAGCACAGAGAGAAAAGAAGACTGACTCAAGAAACCTAAAACAGATTATACAAAAAGGACAGGATAAAACTATTAATGGATGAAATATGAGCAAGACCTGTTTTCCATTTATGGACCATTGGTACAAATTTCAACACAAAATCAAGTACAGAGTTCAAAAAATATTTATTTATATTAAAAAACATCCAGGAAATCAAAACAATAAACATATTTCAGATTAATTATCTCTATGGAAAGAGAGAATGCACTTGGGAAGGGTTATATTTATGCATATATATATATATTCATACTTTGGTAGGAATAAATAAGAATGTAATCAAGTACCATGGAATGCTGGAAAGACAAATTTATCTTTTACCAACTTCAGTTTATATATAATACTTGGAACTAAATCATTAGCTTCAATTTAATATACAAGTTATGTTGTAGAAGAAATTTTGTGAAATTCTACTTCTTAGATGTGGAAGTCTAAATACACATAAATAATCATAAAACTTCATGTAAGCAAAGACAGAAACCAAAAGTTTCCAATTAAGCTTTGTAAAGCATGCGTGTAGTGGAAAATGGCACAAATATTATCTAGGAAAAAACTGATGCTAAGCCAACTATGTATGCCAATGAATTTTTTTTTCCCTCATAAAATTTGAGTCAACTAAAAATTCCTCAGAAATGACAATTTGACAATGTCAATAAGATAATTTGCACAAATATTAAATGCATCAGTCAACACAGACATGACCTGACTAAAATGCATTTACTCTACTTTATTGGTAAACATAATTATTTATCTTTAACTTAATATGCTCACTTTTTCCTTTTATACCATACATTTTGGAACTTAGAAATGTATTATGAAAACAAAAGAATTGCCAAAGATATTTTTTAAAATAGGAAATGTCACATGAATAATCTTATTATTTTACTTTATTTCTACTTAAACCATCACTAAATTTAATCTGCATATCAAAAAACCACATAATGAAACCAAGCCTATAAGTTTTAAATATATTTATTATTGGATTTACATACATTGAACATAATAAAAAATAAATGTAATTGGGATTTGGATAATAAATTTAAATGCATTCACTATTAATACTTTGTTATCAATGTTGGAATTCCCCACATCTCAATTCATAATTATTTTGCCTGTTTAGATTCACTCATGTTACAATCTCATCTAGGATCCTGGTTTTAAATACATTTAAAGTACGGATGATCCTAGGTATGTATTTCTACCACAGAAGTTTCTAACTTCACACTTGAAAACTTCATTGTCTGAAATCTCCACTCATATCTAACAAATATCATAACACAACTTATATAAATCTGTCTTCTTGACCTTCCAAATCCCACACTTGCTGCAAGTACAACCTTTTATACGGCACACATTCTTTGTTTGCTCAGACTAAAGACCTCGGAGGTATCTTGGTTCTTCTCTCACGTATCGTATCCAGCTGTGCTGGAAATTCTGTTGACTGTGCTTTCAAAGCATAATCAGGATGTGATCACTTCCCTCTAGCATGATCCTGATCCAAGCTACCATCAACTGCAGCCTGGACCACCGCAGCACTCTCCTAACTACTCTGTTTTCATGCTGGCTTAGTTCTATTTTGAAGCATGCATAAGAAATCGTGTTTTGGCCCTAGCGTGGTGGCTCAGGCCTATAATCCCAGCACTCGGGAGGCTGAGGCGGCAGGATCGTTGCAAGTTCAAGACCAGCCTGCGCCACAAAGTGAGCTCAAGGCCAGTCTGAACTGCAGAGCGAGACCCTGTCTCAAAAAGACAAAGCATAATAATAATAAAAGAAATCGTGTTTTACTATTTAAAACTGTACTAAATATGATCATTTTACTAAGAAAAAAGCATCCAAATTCTCCTTGTTTCTCATTGCGATCAATCTACAAGTTTCCTTGTGCCCATATGATTGGGCTGGATGCATCTCCCTCCTAGGACACTAGCATTGGCCTTGCTAATTTCCTCATCTTTTTGAGTCTTCTCAAAAGTCACCATCATATTGAAGTCTATCTAGTCTAACAAGATTCTTGTCTTCCTCCAATCCACCCTTAATCTCCCTTATAACATTTCTGTGTCTATGTATACCTGTGTCACTTTTCAACAGAATATGTATGGGAAAATAAATAAAGCAACACTTATAAGTAATTATTTCTAAAACTAGGTATAGTACAAATATAGTAAAACACATAATTAGTAAATATTTTAATGTAACTGCTAATAGTAGGTCTTTGGAATTTAATATAAATATAGCTATGGTTCTGTTTGAGGTACTATCTTTTTGTTTTACACTAAATTCATTTGGAATTTCTTTTAACTCCTTAACAGTTATATATGTATATATGTACAAAATAAAATTTTGTATATAAACAAAAGATGATAATTTATTATTACTACCTACAAGACTGACACAATGGAATAAAAATAATGAAACTCTTACAGATTAGTAACATTTTATTTGGCATAATTAGATGGAATAATAACAGTGCTATTTTTATCCAATATCAATCCAGTTTTGATTTTGTGTTTACAGGTAGAATATCTTTTGGTCTATTAAGTTTATGAAAGTTTGCAACATGTAAAATCTGTTAGAATAACTTATCATTTACAAATAAATTGCATTTGATGACATTGTGATTCCTTTGGAAATTAAGTAAAATAATAAATTACAACATTTAACACAAACAAGATATGATGAGCAAAGGGAGGTTTTCTATTTTTTCACCTGAATAATAACTTTGGGATAAATAGGACCATGTAATTTCTTGGTGGATTATTGTAAGTGTAGACATAATAGCCCTGAGGTGTCACATAGAACTCAGAAAATGATAACAAAAGACACTAAATTTAAATGTATAGGTGTAACTATAATTATTTTTATCACCATATATTCACATTTATTTTATTTCAATTTCAGTGAAAACAGTGTAATTTGAACTTTAGAAAAATATGCATACATGAAGTTCAAAAGCTTTTAAAATTAAACTTAACTGTTTCAGAACATGAATTTTCATTACTTTTTCAAACATATTTGTAATAAAAGAAGCTAAAAACAGGAAGAGTTTGATGGGTAATAATTAAAATATCAATTTTAAAGGGTGGTATATGATTTCATTTTGCCTTGAATTTATAAAAATGATATGAATATGTATTTACATAAATATTTAGGGGAACTTCTATATGATGCATTTTAATGAGCATATAATTGAAATATTCGATTAGTTATCCATTGGCTGGAATATTCAATTTTGATCAATATTATTCTTAAAGAAATGGGTAAAACTGAGCTGCTGGGGCGGAGGAGAAGTATGCTACCTTTCCTAAAACATCAACTGGGTCAAGGTTGACAATCTTATTACAAAAGCCAGGCTAGCAAGTAAAAACAACAATACATTTATTTAATATAATTTTGTATGGTGTGGAGTATTTATAAATGAATACATAAAGACCCAGAGGAAGCTCCATGTTTATGAATAGGTTGCATGAAGAATGTGCAGACACGTAGAAATGTGACTGGATAAATGGGTATGATTTAATGCTAATAGACTGAGAACAGAAACCCAGCAAGGCCTGTCTGTTCTCACCCTTCTTGTCTCCTTTAGTAGTATTTCTTCCCAAAATTTTGAGAGGATCCTCTGCCAAGAAGGCCTTCAGGGGAAATGGGAGAGAATGAGATTTCTAGGTTACATGGCCTGCCTTGAGGCAAAATGTTTCCAGTTTTTATGATTCACCTTGAGGGAGTGAAAGAGTAATTCTAGTTTCTATGATGAATTTGGGAAATGAAAATGGGAGGGGGGGACAGAGAGATGTGGTGTCTGAGGCCCTGCCAATCTTCTTCAGTTCAAGTATACTCAGCACCAAAGAGCAACATTTCAGGGCATCCTATTCTGAGCCTGGCAAGAATCAGAATTCGCTACTTCAAAATACGATTTAAGTAGTCCAGAATCTGCCACCGCAAATAAGCTTCTGTGACATATTCTAAGGTCATTTGAGAAATTGAAGACACAGGAATAGCTCTGAAAAACTACACTTTGTTTTAAAACGTTCATACTTATAATGCAAATTTTGATTAGTTAAAATATCAATATCAGAAAGTGAGCTGCCCCTAGAAAACTTCTTCTATGAGACTTTGGTAACGTATTCATCATATGTTTTCTCCCCTAATCCTGCCATTATTTATCTCTACTAGCCAGAAGCCTCAGTCCCCTAAACTTTTCTAAAGCTCCATGTTATGTGTGCATCCATTTTCCTGTCCTTCTGTGAGTACTTTTCTGTGGAGCTTTCACAGAAATGAGTGCCCAATTAAAATGGTTATTTTCCTATTAATGCTGTTTTATGTCAATTTAATTTGCAGTCAGGTCAAGAATTTAGGAAGCTAAGGAGACATTTTCCCTCCACCACAGTGTGAAAAGAATAAATATGTGGATGGATAGTGAACTACCTGAATGGACAGAAAATTCATCGCAATTTAATCATGAAGATAAATTATATCAAAACCATACATAATGTTTGTGTATATATATAAACAGAAAGTTATTTTACCAATAATCATTACCTAGGTTATATAAAATTCCCTTAAACTGAACTGAGTTTATTTTGTGACTGAAATGGTTGTATACATGTATACATATAAATCTGAAAAGTTACTAACAAATTGGTTAAAATGGATTCCAAAAAATAAAAGGATGAGATATGATGGAAAAAATATTTTCCTTTTTAATAGGCTTTATGGCTTATTCATGGATATCTGCACAAAGCCTCATGCACACATAGATGGGGCTTTTGGGAGTTGGCTGGGTCATGGATGTGCGATTGGTCCATTGATTGGTTAGCATACTTCTGAAGATGATAATGGATGCACTGAAGAGGGAAGACCCAACCTGGGTGTGGGCGGCACCAATAAATAGGCTTGTTGCCTGGAATGAATAAAACAGGAACAATGCGAGGCTCACTACTTTCTGCCTGCCACACCATGAAGTGTTTGTCCTTGGTCGTGCCCCTCTGCCATGCAGCCATATGGCTGCCCTGCTTTGGAACCAGTTGACTGTGAAGTGAAACCTCTATAATCTGTGAGCTAAAATAAATCCTTTCCTCTTTCAACTATGGGTGTTGCTATCTTTTCCCAGAAAGGAGAAAGTGACTAAGATATGGACTAAGTGAAAACTAAATTTTTATGTTGAGAAATCTGTTGCTGTTTCTTAAAATCATTGCTACATGACAATTGTTATTTAGTGATATTTTTATATTATCAACTATTTTCAGTTCTCTGGGAAATGTTTATATTTCAAAGAAAATTTTGAAGAAAACATATGAAAATAGATAATCTTGCCTCAGGCAGTATGGAATATCAAAAATGCCATAAAACAATAAAAAAACACACTTTACAAGAAGGGTAGAAAACATGTCTGAAAATATTTTCAGCAACATTTACAATCATATAGAATTTTAATGGGCTTTGATTACTCCAAACATGCTTACATTTTTGATAACTTAGAAACTGCCTTCAATTTTAGTGAAATTCATACTTTCAAAGGCAGCTACTATAATCAGTGTTTTAATATTGTTGAAGGTAAATGTAACATGTAGCTGGTTGGGTTAACTTGGAATCATATGACTTCCTGCTGAGTAGCCAGTAACCTTTTACAATTTTCTCAGAGAAAATGTTGGTATCTCAGCAAGAATCTGATGTAAGTAAAAAAGATTTACAGTGGAGTTGTTCTAAATGAGTTAGTAAGGCCTTCCTATTCCAAATTCAACAGTGCTAACATTTGAAATTTTCCTCCCATTCAGTGATCATTTATAAAAAATCATAATTCATGTCAAAAAATTAGTCTTAAATATGATCACCTCTTCTAGACACAAATTCACTTATTTGTCACAGTGACCAGTTGTTCTAGAAATCATTTTTAAGGTGCAGTGTGTGTGCCTTTAACACTCAACCATGATTTATTTGTCGTTATTGATTTCAGATATGAATATAAGTGCTTACCTATGCTAACAAAAGTACTTTTGTTTGATGATGAAACTCATTTTTAGAGGCAAAAAACTGATAACTGCAGTGTATATTTACTTACAGATAATACTGGTTTTCTATCAATGAAGTAATTTAAAACACAGTATTTGATTGGATAAGTAGGGCTTAGTACCCTTGCTTTGTGGGAAATGACCGCCATAGAGAGGTAAACTCCAAGTATGCTAGGCAAAAAATAAGCTTTCTCAGTGATCACGGAACAGACAGATACATAGATCAAATTAAGATCACATTGTTTCATAACACACATTTATATCATACAAAATATGAAGCAAAGGGTAAAATGGGTCAACTTAACACATTTATGACAGTGTGTAAGTGCAGTGGGCAGAATGGAATATCTAAATTCATGGTCCACAAAGTTCAATTGTCCTGACTCTGTGCCTTTCCAATGACAGTGCAGATACCAGAGTAAAGGTGAAGAGTCAAGCAAAGAGCCCAACTGGCTGGAAGGGCCCTGGGCGGATATTTTATTGCATCGACAGAGAGACAGACAAGTGTGCCTGGCTGATAGCCATAGCTTTTTGGTGGGGAGAGGTACCGGGAAGAACTCAGGACCTTGTGCTTGCCAGCGGAGCACTGCGCCACTAAGCTATCTCCCCAGCCGAACCTTGCACATGTTCTTGCTGCACAACCACAAGTTTTATGTGAGATTCTCGGGCATAGAACTGTTAGGACTAAATGGGTGTCAGCAATGGGTGACTGGATTAAGACCTCATGAATAATGAGTGCTTTCTCTGTCTCATGTATATTTAACATGTCCTGTTATTCGGCGCCTCTGGAGCCTCATGCATACTCGATGCCTCATGAATAATCTGTGCCCTGGGTGTTACCATTCTTCTCCGTTTCACTTGCGACGCTCCACTTACCAATGTCTTATCTATACTTAACGGAGCTTGTAAATTTCACATAGGTTTTCTTCGCTAGACCTAGTCTCCAGCAAGTTTGGATTATAATATTTCCCTTCACCTATCAAATCCTGAACTGTTTGAAGCCAGCTACATTAATAAGCATTTTAAAAATGTATGTAAAGGAGAATATATGTACAGATATGTTTTCCTGAAGTGGGTATGGGATAGATAGGCAGAATTGTACATATGAGCATGTAATTTGAGAAAGTAGCTTAAACATATATGATTTAAATTGGGAGATGACAGAATTACAAGTACATAGATAGGATATAATTTTTTAAAAAATAACACAATTAAATTTATTGAAAAGAAATTCAGAATTAAAAGTATTTCAAAGCCATTATTTTTAAAAGAATTAAATTACCAGAATCACCAAGTTATTTTATAAAATTAAATGTGTCAGTGTGAAGCCAAAATTTCCATCCTTTTGTACCTTCAAATAAAAATGCACTTTTAATTTAGCCATTTTTCCTGCTGTGCTGAAATAACATTCACATTATTGAAGAGAATGCTGTTCTCCCGAGACTGTACACGCCCTGTTCTCCCTTCTTTACTTAGATGCCAGACAGAAAGAAGATCATGATGCATTAGTTTGGAAGAAATGGAGAGAAAAAGTATTGGCATCAATTTTAAATCATCAAAATAATGAACAAAATGAAGTTCTCAGTTTTAAAGAATAGAGCTACATTTATTTTCCCCATGTTTTCATCAGTGCATATGGGCCATACAGGCTCATGCTTTCATTCTGTCAGGTTTGTAAATGCATGTAGATTATGTCAATCATTCTCCCTATCACGTCACTTGTCCCATTTTTCCTTCTGATTTCATATTTTTTGGGAAGGGTTTCAATGCCTAAAATGTATTTTGATCCTATTCATGCCCCTATTCCCTACAATTATACTCCACCTCCCTTCTTCTTAACTCAGAGTAACTAATAATCACCTCCCTTCTACTTTCATGTCATGGTTTTAGATTTCACATGTTAGTGGGACCCTGCAATATTTATCTTAGTTCATTCTATCTGAGGATCTCCAGATCCAACTATTATTCTGCAAGTTATAAAATTTTATTCTTTTTATGACTGAATAATACTCAATTCCACTTAGAGAATTTCTGGATATCTTTTTATTAGTGATATTAGTAAATCTTGTTTTGAACAACCAACAGGGACAAAAAGAATGAGAAAATATTAAACAGGCTTTTGGATTATTGGAAAATATTCTTTTTGGATTATTGAAGCTCATATTTTATATGCATAAAGTAGATTTTAAAACATAATATGTGTGATATTATTAATGAATTAATTTATTATCATAGTGCCTGGAATTTTGTAAAATTTTAATATAAATTTCTCTTACAACAAGTTTTTTTAATCTGAAAAGACAAATAAAGGCGACTAAAATCACTGCCATTAAAAATAGGTTGTATAAAGCCCAAATAATGACATTATCTTATATTTTAAGATCACATCATGAAAAAATTAATAAACACATAGTGTACATAGAATTAGAGGTAGATCTCCAATGGAAAATTTCTGCAAAATAAAATTTACTTCATTTTGAAGTATTTGAAAGACATGCCAGAGTAGAAATTTCAGAGATATTAGAAGCAGTAATTTTATTCACTTCACAAGCAGACTACAGCTGAGCAGTCAAAAACACTTGTAGCCAGTGTAGCCACTGAGTGTGTGTAATGATCCCTAGTGGGTACTTTCGATGTGATTACTACTGCTTGGAAGAAAACTCACCATGAATTTAGAAAGAGAATTATGAAAGCATCAAATTTTTGTACACAACCTGAGTATCTTCATGCTTATTTTACAATTTTTATTTTCCTGTTCTTGTTTTCAGTTTATTAGAAAGATTAGTTAGGACATCAAAATAAATATTAAGTTAGTTCTTTTAAAAAAGTAAATTAAGATGATTGGTAGAGGAATTTAGAGATACTTTCAGGGGTATTTCATAAAACAGGCATTTTTGAAGACAGCTTAATCATTTTGATAAAATTTTATCATGTTTTGAGCTTTGTATATTTTAAATTATGCAAAGTATATGTTTCACCTGTTTTTGTGAACATGTAATTTCATATTGTGGTTTTTGAGGGAGGTAAGATGCTTTATTTTGTATATTCTAAAATCTATGTGCTTTATATTTTATATTTTGAATATTTAATGTATTCTAGTATCATATTGTTCAGAAAACTATTAAGTCAGTTATTTTCCAGAGGAAAAATTTGCTTCAGTTTCTGTTGCATTCTTTTATATACAATATTTCAAAATTAAAAATGTTATAACAACTTTTGATCAATTTTAAAATGCATACTCATCCATTTGCAAAGTAAGGCAAGGGAAGAGAATTTTTTTGATAATATATAACAGCTTAGGCAACTTTCTTACATATATATTATCTTGGACATTTTGGAAAAGAATTGGGTATACTATAAGTAGCCTACTTGGACAGAACGCAAGACACAGTTGTGAATTAGAGATTTGTAATTCATAATATAATTTTTTAATATTTTTTAAATAATGTTTGCCATTGTCATAAAATTCAAATAATAATGTATATTATCAAAATAAACGTTATGATAAGAATCAAAATATATACATCTATTGGTGAAAGATTGATTGTATGGAAATTACTGCTTCATCATTAATAACTAGACAAAAAAACAAAATATGTGGAACAAATCTTTTCCATACAGAACAAGAGAGAGCACAGAGCTTTCATTCCAGAAGATGGTAACAAGCAAAGTGAACACAGTGAATGAGCCATTTCTACTTCCTGGACATAAAAATGATGTAGTAGTTCCCAAGTGATAGAAACTCAGTCTCACCATTAAGAAGACAAAGATCTCAGTTGACAGATGGTGAAAAGATCTACTTATATACGTACATCACATGAAAGGTCTCATCTTGCTGAAATGATAAATGAACCTTTATCAGCACTCATTCTAACTCAACATAAAGGCAATTTACAAAGGATAAATAGATCTCAAATAACTTTGAAAAAGAAAAAAACTTCCCTATGATTTAGAGGACCACAACAACTTAGATTTAATAAAGTAAAATTAATAATGTTTGGAAAACAAAAAAAAAATCATGAAGCATGAATGTAGCTGAGGACAAAGACAGCAGTGTAAGCTGTCTATATCATTCAATTTACTCTCAAAACCTGAGAAAGAAGAGAGAAGTAAGTTCTACTCAAAAGCATGCCTGCAACATACTTGTGAGATGGAGAAAATTTTTTAAAACATGAAAAAAAAAAACGGTAACAAAAATAGAAAAATCAACAACTCCAGCATGGAATCTCTCAAGCTACTAAACTGAGCTCACCTCACTCGGGCAATACAAAGAGCAAACCACAGTAAGAAACTATGTGAGCAAGGATATCGGAAAAGCTAATGGAAGGGCTGAAGGTGATTTGGCACAACAACCAGAATGATTAACCCTATCACCTACCTAAAATTGAGGGGGAAGATTTCAGGAAGATCAGAACATGCACAGTTGTCAAAGTATGCATGGTTTTAAAAAGCAGTCAGCAGTACTTAAAAACGTGAGTACAATTTAACAGGACAGGTGTAATTTAAAGCAGCAGGTGGCATGTGAAAAAAGCATAGTTTAAAATACATAGCTTCCAGTGAAATGGAAACAAAGGTGAAAAAGTGTATGGCGAGTAGGTAATAAACAAAAAAGGAGAATATTCGTGTCCTTCAAGGCAAAATTTAGCCATAAAACTGGAGTTGGAAGACTCTCCAACTTCAGAAGAAACAAAACCCCCACATAATACATTTTCTAAATCCATCTCTCAGTTTATCAGTTATCTTTTAATTTTTTTACACTGCCATCTGCTATGCTGTGTATTTTTATATAGTAAAATTTTTAATGTTTTCTCATTTCCTCTCAACTTAAAACACTAATTAGGAAGTTTACCTTTACTCTGAGACTACCAAGAAAGTTTTTTTTTTTTTCTGGCATTGGTACAGTTTCATATTTTTATACTTAGGTCCTCAAACAATTTGCAGTTTATTAGTACATACTGTGAAATGTATAGACGTTTTCATATCTTCCCTCAGATTGGTACCATTTCCCATTAGAATAGCAGAAAACATGAATGAACTATATAGATGGGGTACAGGAAATGCTGTCTCAGAATATAGCACTTTGGGAATTGAGACAGTAGAATTCGGAAAGCCACTCTCACTCTGTACTCATCTTCCCTAACGTACTTTATGAAGAGTAGGCTGCCTCCCTCACCACTTTCCTGCATGGGACAGATGTGTTGTTCTTCATGAGAGTAAAGGATGTCACATCGACAGAGACAGCAAGAAGAATACATGTCAAAAAGCCTGCTAATGTCTCCCACTATAACGCGATTAGATCACACTATTTTGTCTTCTAATAATACTTCTGCCTGATTGTGCATTGAAATATGGCGATTTCCTTGTTTCTCTGGGACTTCATGTCTGAAATCTTCTATGTGATATAAGATTTATATTAAATAAAATCTTATATTTTTTCCTAATCTGTCTTTTATTATAGGGAATTTAGCCATGAATCTAATGAAAGATAAAGAAGAGGAATCAATTTTCTGTACACAGTTATGTATGTGTGAAGCACATAAAAATATTCACAAAGTCACAGTTAGATATAAAGTACTATTGAAATAGATATTTTATGTATCAGAATAAGAAAAAAATGAATGACAGAAAACTAAGCTGGTAAGATTATAAGGAAAATAATTCCTCTGATATAATACAGGTGGTAACACAAATTAATGAAACCACTGAAAAGAATTTATCAGTACATGCAATAAACTTCATAGAAGCCTATTTTTTGACTCTACAATTCCACTACTGACACTGCCTGAAAGTTGCACCTATAAAAATGCATAAGTACATGTGAACCAGTTTATCTTAGCATTGTTCATAATTAAAATGCTGGAAAGATCCAAAGCGCTTGACAGTAGGAGAGTCCTGAAGAAGATATGCTGCAGTCACATGATGGAGGTACTTTGCACCTATGAAAACTATAGCAACAATCTCTATAGTTTGATTGGGGGTGATTTCCAAAATATATTTGAAATAAGTACAAAAGAATATTTACTAATATGCTACACCTTCTGTAAAATTGAGAAAATGGAAGAAAATAGACTTACCTCATTGGTGCAGCAGAATTACAGAAAGGATAAGTTTTAAAAGATAGAAATGTTAATTACCTAGAAGATATGAAAAGGATAAACAAAAGATGAAAAAGTTAACAAAAAGAAAAAGGGCAATATTTCTTTGTATATAGCTTTTTCATATCTCTGATTGAGTGAACCATAATATAGGTTTCAGATACCCAAAAATAAAACTAATTAATGAAAATCAGCAGAATGTGAAGGAAACCAAAAGGAACACACAATAATGAAGAATACCTCTGAATCAAAAATAAATAGGTGATCATACTGAAGGAGATGAAGAATAAAAGAATTAATCCATGTAACTTCAGAAAATAGTATATTGTCTAAATATAGTATGACTAAAGATGAGAACTACATATCTAGTAAATCTGTTTTTCACAGGAACCCAATTCTGTTACTACATCTATTTTTATTAAAAGAGAAAAAATAAAGCAAAACAGAAAAAAACTGTAGAAATAATACAGAATTTCAAAAAAAATTAACACTAAGAAATCACTAGATGATGAATTACATACTGTCATCGTAGCAATAGCTGTTCAAGTCACATAATTAAAGATTAGAAAGTGGACAGTCAAACAATGAGCATGCAAACTATTCCACTCAATGATCCAACAAAAACTTAGCAATGTGGTTATCTATCTTACACACTTAAACATACATGCACTTATATCCTTTAGAGCACTTTCCTCCCCTTTCTTTTTTACAATAGCTATTACATATTTTGGGTAATAGTCCTACAGTTTTTATTACTTTTCACACCAGAGAGACAATGTGATATTTATAAATATGATTCTTATTTATTTCACTTATGAAGATAGTTTCCAGTTACCTCCAAAGGCCTTGAGATCATTCTTTTTCATAGACAAGTAATATTCCATTTTTTAAAAATACCACATATTTTTCATCCACTCTGCAGCTGATGGACATTTTGGTTGTTTCCAAGATTTAGCTATTAGAAATTGTGCTGCTATAAACATGGATGCACATATATAACTGTAATATAACCTTTCAGTTTTTTGGGGGAAAATACTCAGGAAGTGAATAGCTGGATTGAATGGAACTTCCAATCCTAGTCTTCTGAGGAATTTCCATACTATACTAATTTCCATAGTGGCTGCACCAGTCTACACTTCCTCCAACATGGGAGCAGTGTTCCTTTTTCCTTGCAGCCTCACCAGCATTTGTTATCAGTTGATTTCTTGATGGCAGCTATTCTTTCCAGAGTGTAATGTAATCTCAGTGTTGTTTTAATTTGCATTTCTTGAATGACCAGTGATGGTGAACATTTCTTCATGTCTTTATTTGCCATTTGTATATTTTCATCTGAGAAATCTTTGTTCATCTCAGATGTCCATTTTTGGAGAAGGTCTTTGAATTTGAGGGGTCTGATGTTATTTAATTCTTTATATGTTTTGGATATAAGTCCATTGTCTGAGAGGTTAATGGTTAAAATTCTTTCCCATTCCATGGGTTTTCTCTTCACTCTGTTGGTGATTTCTTTTGATAGGCAAAAACTTTTTAATAATATGAGGTCCCAGTTGTTGATTCTTTGAAGTGCTTCTCATGTGGTTGGCCATTTCTTCATGAATTCTCTACCTACTCCTATGTCTCCAAGACTTCTACCTACCTTGTCTTCCAGTAGATTTAGTGTTTCTGTTTTAATATTTAGATCTTTGATCCATTTAGACTTTAGTTTTATGCAAGGTGATAGACATGGGTCTAGTTTCAGTTTTTGGTATGTGGAGAGCTATTTTTCCAACACCATTTATTAAAGAGGCTATCCTTCTTCCAGTGGACATGTTTAGCCCTTTGCCAAATATCAGGTGGTTCGGTATCTTTGTAGTTGTCTTTACAACTTCTAATCTGTTCCATTGATCATCAGGTCTAATTCTTTGACAGTACCATGCTGATTTTATCACTGCAGCTTTGTAGTATAGTTTCAAGCCAGTAATTGAGATGCCTCCTGCTTTGTCTTTGTTGCCCAGAATTGCCTTTGCTATTCTAGGTATCTTCTATTTCCAAATGAATTTTAGGAGTTTTTTCCCTAGATCTGTGAGGTATGTTAATGGTATTTTGACTGGGATTGCATTAAATCTGTATAAAAATTTTACAAGTATGGCCATTTTCATAATATTGGTTCTTCCTAGCCAAGAGCAAGGAATAATCTTCCATTTTCTAATATCCTCTTCAAACTCCTTTTTTACAGTAGTCTAATTTTCAGCATATAGGTCTTTTACATTCTTGGTTAGGTTGATTCCTAAGTACTTCATTTTTCTAAGCTATTGTGAAAGGCAATATTTCCATAATTTCTCTCTTAGTGACTTTTTGTTTGTGTACAGGAGTGCTATTGATTTTTGAGCATTAACTTTGTATCCAGCTACACTGCTGAATTCATTTATTACTTCTTGTAGTCTTTTAATAGAGTTTTTTGGGTCTTCTATGTAGAGTATCATGTCATCTGCAAATAGTGATAATTTAACTTCTTCCTTTCCTATCTTTATTCCTTTTATTTCTCTGTCTTGTCTGACTGCTCTGGCTAATACTTCCAGAACTTTATTGAGTAGAAGTGTTGATAGTGGACAACCTTGTCTTGTTCCTGATTTTAGAATGAAGGCTTTCAGTTTTTGTCCATTTAGTATAATGTTGGCTGCTGGTTTGTCATAGATGGCCATTATGAGATTGAGTATATATCATGTATTTCAAGATTCTGAAGGGTTTTTATCATGAACAAGTGTTGTACTTTATCAGAAGCTTTTCTGCATCTTTTGGGATGACCATGTAGTTTTTGTTTTTGGCTCTGTTGATGTGATGTATTACATTTATTGATTTGCATATGTTAAACCATCCCTGCATTCCCGGAATGAATCCCACTTGGTCATGATTCATAATGTTCTTGATAATTTATTGCATTCTATATGCCAGTATTTTATTGAGAATCTTTACATCAATGTTCATTTTTTGAGATTGGCTTATAGTTCTCCTTTTTGGTTGGTTCTTTCTCTAGTTTTGGTACCAGAGTAGCACTTGCTCCCAGGAATGATTTAGGGAGGATTGCTTCCCTTTCAATTTCATTGAAGAGTTTAAGAAGTATTGGCATCAAATCTTGTCTAAATTTCTTCTAGAATTCAGCTGTGAATCCATCAGGACCTGGGCTATTCTTGGTTGGTAAGTTTTTGATCACATTGTCAATTTCATAGCTGATATTGGGTTATTCAAAATTGCTATATCTTCTTGGTTGAGCTTTGGTAGTTCATAGGTTTCTAGAAATCTGTCCATTTCCTCTGTGTTTTCCACTTTGTGTAAGTAGATGTTTTCAAAGTAGGTATTCATGATCTTTTGAATTTCCCTGGGATCTGTAGTAATTTCCTTCTTTTTAGTCCTTATTCATGAATTTTTTTTTCTTCTTTTTTCTGGATAAGGTTAGCCAGAGCTTTATCAATTTTGTTTATTCTCTAAAAAACCAGCTTTTTGATTCATTAATTCTTTGAATTGTTTTTTAGTTTCAATTGCATTTTGATTTCTGGTCTGATCTTTACAATTTCCTCTCTTCTATAACTTTTGGTTTAACTTGCTCTTCTTTTTCTAGAAGATTGAGATATAGCATTACATTGTTTATTTGTGCTTGTTCTGTTTTCTTGATATGACAGTTTATTGCTGTATATTTCCGTCTTAAGACCAATTTCATTGCATCCCACAGATTACTGTATGTTGTCTCTGTATTTTCACTGAGTTGTAATTATTGTTTTATTTCTTCCTTTTTTTTGGATTTTTGAGACAGGGTCTCTCTATGCAGTTCAGGCTGGCCTTGAGCTCACTTTGTAGCCCAGGCTGGTCTTGAACTCGCAATGATTCTCCTGCCTCAGCCTCCTGACTGCTAGGATTACAGGCATGAGCCATCACACCCAGCTTGTTTCTTCTTTAATTTCATATGTAACTAACTAGTTGTTCAGAAGGTTGTTATTTAATTTCCATGTATTTATGCAGGTTTTGCAATTTTTGCCATTAATTACCAATTTCAGTGCACTATGGTCAGATAATATGTATGGGATAATTTCAATACCTTTGCATTTAATTAAGAATGTTTTATGGGTTATTATATGGTCTATTTTGGAGAATGTCCTATGCACAGCTGAGAAGAATGTATATTCTGCTGTGGTAAAGTGGAATACTCTGTAAACATCTGCTAAGTCCATTTGCTCACAGGTATGATTTAGTTCTATTATTTCTTTGCTGACTTTTTGTCTAATTGATCAATCTCTTTGTGACAATGGCTATTAACGTCCCCTGTCATAACTGTGTTCTTTTTTATTTTGTTTTTCATGTCCATTAGTACCTGTCTTATATAGTTGGGTGCTCGTGTATTTGGTGGATATATATTTATAGTACCTGTCTTATATAGTTGGGTGCTCCTGTATTTGGTGCATATTTATAATTCTTTGTTCTTCCTCTTGAATTTTTCTGCTAACAAATATGTAGTGACCTTCTTTATCTCTTTTAATCATTTTAGATTTATAGTTTACATTGTCTTCAAACAGAATAGTTACCCCTGCTTTTTTCTGGGTGCCTGTAGTATGGAATGCTATTTTCCATCCTTTGACTTTTAATCTATGAGTTTCCTTTTGGGTCAGATGTGTTTCTTGTATACAGCATATTGTGGGATCATGTTTCTTGATCCATTCTGTGAATCTATTTCTTTTGATAGATGAATTGATGCCATTTACATTTATGGATATAATGATATGTACTGGCTCGACTTTGCCATGTTATGTTCCAGTTGTTTGTTTTCTGCTTTTTCTCCTTGTTTAATTGCGTGTCCTACCTGATTGTTTCGTTCTGTTGTTGTTCTGGAGATCACGGTAATTTTTATCCCTATCTAGTATGTTTTTCAATACTCTTTCTAGGGTTGGTTTGGTGGTCATAAATTTATTCTGTTGTTCTTTGCCATGGAAGTGTTTTGTTTCTCCATTGAGTTTGAAAGAAACTTTTGCTGGGTACACCAATCTGGGTTGAAAGTTGTTTTGTTTCAGGGCTTGAAACACCTCACTCCAACTTCATCTTGACTTGGTGGTTCATCATGAAAAGTCTGCTGTGATTGTTATGGGTTTTCCTTGATAGGTGAGTTGTATCTTTTCTCTACAAGCTTTTAGTATTCTGTCCTTATGTTGTATGTCTGGGATCTTAATTATTATATGTCTGGGTGTAGATTTATGTTGGTTGTGACTTTTTGGCATTCTATATGCCTCACTTATCTGTATATCAGATTTTTTCCCAATGTTTCAGAAATTTTCTGCAATTACTTCTGTGAATAGTTTGCCTATGTTATTTGCGTTGACTCTTGCATCTTCACTGATGCCTATTACTCTTATATTGTTTATCTTGGCATCATCTTGAAGCTGCTGGATTGTCATTTTCTGCTGCTTTGTCATTTTTAAAAGTTCTAACTTTTCATGTTCACTAATTGTGATCCTGTCCTCAAGGTCTGAAATTCTATCCACAGCTTCATTTAAATGGTTTTGGCAGCTTTTGATAGAATTTTTGTTTCTTGGGTATCTCTTTAAGTTTGTTTCATGGATTCTTCTTGTTTTCTATATTTTTCATTCAAGGTTTCAATCAGTTTCCCATTCCCTTGTACTTTTTTAAATCTTTTTCTTCTCTAACTGCATTTAGCAACTCCTTTACTAAGGTTGTTATTTCTGTCTTTACATGGGAGATTACTTCTATAGCCTCATGGATGTCTTTTTATTTCACTTGCTATCTTTTCAGAGATTTCCAGTGTGTGACTTTTTAAAGTCCTCCATTTCAATGTCTCCTTTACTTGCTCTTGATGGACTAAATGTTTGAGATTGGATTTTGCTTTTTTGTTTTGTCATTTTCTCCTTTGGGGCTAATATTTGGTCTTTCAATCCCACTAGTCTCCCCTATTGGTAGTGTGTATCTTAGTTTCCTTCTGTGTCTGATGTTTGTCCAACTGCTGGGTGCCACAATGAAGAGCTGGGCCAGTCACCTGAATTCCTCCTGCAGGGCCTGTTGGGTGAGTCCTATATTCTTTCTAGGCTGATAAACCTATGAGTATTGATGTAAATCAGCCCTTATTTCCTGTTGTTACTATATCTTCAGGTTGTTTCAGATCACCAGATCTCCCGGTCTATAGTGTTTTGTTTTGGCTGGGACCCTACTGTGTTACTGGGTGTCTCATAAGCCCTTTTGATTTTCTCCAGGTTTGGGGAGGCCTTATTGGCACTCTCCTCAAACTACCTGATGTTTGCTGTGTGGAGGAAGGATGCACCTACACTCTTGCCAAGCTTGCGAAGGTTCTACTTCTGGAGAGGGCTTTTATTGCTCCTGTTTAGCCACTGAAGATATCCACACAGATAATAAAAATGAAAGAACAAAGAAATACTCCTTTTTACTTTTCTAGAGGAGCATCAATCTTCACCATTACCTTTGGATGTTCATCTCCAGTTCCTTCAGGCTTCCAGTGCAGATTCTTCAGTCTCCCGACACAAGCCCTTCAACTTTCTGACATGGAATGTGCTAGACTCTGCAGTGAGCTCCAGGCTTATGACTTGACTGGACCCTCTGAACCTTTAGTGTGCACCAATTGCTGCTTTTCATTGTCCCATCCATGAGTCCTTACAACTAATATAAGCCTATGTAATAAACTATTTATATGTCACATGTAACATATATAATGTATATATTCTGTTTCTCTAGAGACTCCTAACAAAACTTGTATCTTACAACACACACATGAGCACACGTGCACATGCATGAACACACGTGCACGTGCATGAACACACTTGTATAATGTAGCTCTGTTTACTGAGAGGGCCAGGAAGCAGTGGTATTTCAGTAGCAATGAGCATACTTAGTCTTTGGTTTCTGCAATGGAAAATTCAATACTTCTACTCTCAAACATAAGAACTTTCTTTAGACAAGTAGGTGATTTCTAGGAATATATATATATATGTATATATATATTCCTAGAAAAAAATATATATATTCCTAGAATATATATATGGAATGCATTAAAGTGCCAGAAAGTAGCAAGTTTCTTGAAAATTTTGTAGAGGACTTTAAAAGCACACAAGAATCAAAGTGAAGACATGCCAGTGGTGAAACTTAAAAATATTTGTACAAAACTAGTTATACTAGTTCATGATTACATAAAATATAAAATTAATATCCATGGGTACAAATTAAAATTAATGCCTCATTGAATATACAAGTATGCTAAGGACAGGTTTTCTCAGAGCAATATTTTTATTGATAAATGAAGAATGACAGCAATCATACAATGTGTCATTAAGCATACAATAGTCATTTTAGCAGTTTTGTAGAACTCAGTGGATGAAGATTTGCAGACAAATGAAATGTGAGCACTCTCAATGTATCTTCTATAAGGTATTTTTCAGTTATAAAAGAAAAACAGTAAAATAATGTGGAAAAACTCAGATACTACCTTGAGTAGTGAAAGATACATATAAGAATGTTCATTGCAACTTTATTCTCAGAAACCAAACACTTGAAATAGTCCAAATGTCCATCAATATGAATGCACATACAATAAATTGAATACTTGTTAATTACAGAAAATAATTGAAATAAATATAGAGAATAACTGAATTAGACAATATTATAGATGAATCTTAAATTATTTTGAGTGAAGGAAGTTAGACACAAAGGAAAATATATTACATGATAGTAAGAAAAATTTACCACAAAAAGCAGAATTTTTAAAATGCTGTATACCTACAGTGAGTTATCAAGTGAAGCAAAATAAGGACATTTCTAAAAGAAATTTTCAAGAAGTCCACAAAATGGATTATATTCATTTGGAGGTTTCCTGGAGTTTTAATTGAGCAACTAAGACAAATGTTTTAGGGCTAAGAATAAGGAAGCTTCATGAATGACAAATTTGGAAAACCTGAAAATGCACAGCAGTTAGGGATGTGGGGAGGTAACTTAATAAATATTTCCCTTAAAAACAAAGGAAGGTAGGAGGAACCACACCACCAATGAAGATACCACCAGATGATAAAGAAAATAGTATGAATTATACATTCTCAAATTTATGTAATTTATTTATACTTAATTTGCCTTTTCTTTTTAAAATAAGTTTTATAAGGCTTGGTAATCTGTAAATTGTGAGAAAGTAGAAAAAGAACAACACAATTCTGAACCCCAAGGATTTAGAATAGGTGCTGCCAAACAGAGTAAAATTATAAGACTTGAGAAAGTAGATTATGAATTTCCAGAAGTTTAAGTTAATATATCAACAAACCTCTGGGTAGTTATTTCTAATAGAAATGATTAAATTGAGCATCAGGATGGTACTAGAGCTAAAAATCTAGCTATGAATATCATATAAATGACTTTGTAGTTAAAGTAATGAAAGATAGCATAATTCAGTAGATGGAATTCAGACAGTGAAAAGGGTTTGGAGATCTTTCTATGTGGAATGTGAGAGTAGTTAAGGAAGCCATTCAGTGAGACAGAGAAGGTACTGAAAGGAAGGTAAGGAGTTTTCTGAAATACCCACACATTACCCCAGCAACCTTCTCTCACCTCGTATTGGTGTTCTGAGGGTGCCCTCACTCATCCTATTTAGCTTTTCCTTTTTCTTCCAGATATTTGCATATCACAATTTTAATCAGTTAGGCATAGCCACATTTTCTTGAAATGAATTAGGATATGGTGTGGTAAAAGGAACTTAGAATCATAATTGCATATTTTGTTACATTGTTATACTTTTATAATAAAAAGCATTTTATTAAACAAAACATGATGATACTTAGTAACTTTATACTGGTAAAAATTTCTAGGACGAGAAAATCTATAATTATTGGAACATTATGAAAACATGTGATAACTACTGTTATACTAGTGAGAAATGAATACAATCACTAATAGCAATTTATCATAAAAACTTACAATTTTAAGTTGCATTATTTTTAAATGACATATAATATGGATTACACCATAAATATAAAATGCAATTGCTTTATAAATGTCAGCAACATTTCATATAATTTTAAAGTATTAGATCATCAGTGTATTTGTTCAAAAAGCACAATTTCTTGGGGATAATAAGCAGAATGATTGATATCATGTAGTATGTGCCAGGCATTTCTAAATAATTGGATTATAGCTTTATTATCACAAGCATAAATTATTGGAGAGGATAAATAAAATCTTTAGATTTGTTCATTATTTCAAAAAGATTATATTTCATTTTAATTATAGTTGAATTTAATAGTTGAAAAACTGTCATTCAAAATTAGTTTTCCTAAACAGAAATAGGTTATCAATATCTATCAGGAAATTAATTGCTTACTTTTGGAATTAACAAATTTAAATATAGAAATACTTATTTGTGCATCGGTTTATTTGTATTCCAAACAATAAAGGTAACTATGATTTGACATCTATCTTAGTCACTTTCTCATAGAGAAAATTCAATAGACCAACTTAAAAGAAGAAAGCCTTCACTTAATAGAAATTTTCACACACAAAATTAGGTACCAAAATTAAGCTTTGCCCCTCTGTTAATGGAGATTTTATTTTTGTCTCTCACCCGTCTGTGCGTGTGTGTGTGTGAGTGTGTGCATGCGTGTGTGTGTACCACACAGCCCTAAGATTTCATAATTTTAAATATAATTGAGAATGTGCCTAAAAATTGGTCATTTATCTGTAAGATTCCTTCTTTTTAAGTGGTTTTAGGCTTCATCCCTCTTACCAGTAATCATCAAGCAATAAATAATTTCATTTTCTTGAGGGAAATAGTCCATCTGTATTGTCAAACAGATCCGTATGAATTTTTTTCTTCAACTGTTCCATACCATTCACTCATGGAAAAATTAATATAGACAAATTCGTATTAGTGTTTTTTCTAAAAAAAGATTAATGATAGAATTGAAGATAATAGAATTGCAAGGCCTGTGGTTTAATGACTTCATTTGGTAAATAGAAACCTGGAGCTCAGAGATATCAGGAGTTTGGTCAAAGTTTGCACGCATAGTTATCAGCTATCTGACCATATGACCATAAAGGCTATTTTTACTCAACTGTTCGTTCTATTCATCATATTTCAACTTATTTTCCATCAACAAAAAGTAGAAAATCTTTCTGAATGAAGAATCATAATTTGCTTATAATTTTTGTACATGAAATATTCTATCCAATAGTGAATTTGCCCTAAAAAGCTCACTCTTCATGAAACTCATAATAGAGGACTTCAAATGCTATGTAGGGTGGAATTTCAAGAATATATAAGCAGATTAATATCTGCTCAACAGGCACTTCAATAATTCTAAATAATTTCAAAATTTATGTTAACTGGTTTCAAATTCATAGGCTATTATATTTAAATGAATGGGAAAATGTTAGTTTTCCAAACTACAAATAATCAAAAATTCAACAAGACTGTAGAGTCAAAAATTCAGATACTATCAGAGACAATTTGAATCATAACATAGAAGAGTGTAACAGAAAATATATTTGTGTATCAATAAAATTTAGCATTTTGACATAGGATAACATTTTAATGGATTTTCTACTCAGCAACAAGGAGGCAAGATAGCTTAATAATAGAAAATTATGCTTCCCAGAAGATCCTGTAGTAAATATTTCTGAATACACAAAAGGTTATGTACAGTTTTCTCTTAAGAAATTATGTTTGAAACTGGAATATTATAATTTTCTTCTAAATAATAATGATGAAATAATGGATGCAAAAGTTGATATCTTATCTTTACTGTAACGGAAACTGGGTCATATTTTTTCTTTGGCAGGCTGCAATATTTAAATAGACCATTATTAGTAAGTGAAATACCTTATTATGACCAATAATAATTAGGCTTGTTTACCTTGTGTTCTCTAAAGCTTGAATGTGTGTACTGCATAAAAGCCCCCCAAAACTAATATCTATAAGGTATTATCAACAAATACTGTGACTGTTCAAATTTTTAAAAATTATTACAGAAAAAAACACATTGCCATTAATCTCCCTTAAAATGTACCATTTCACTTTGAGCATGCATATCTCATCATCCTTGTCATTTTCCAGAGAAATTCTAAAAGACCTTTTCTATGTCTTCAGTTTTGCCTGGATGTCCTGAATTGCTTCAAAACATTTACTTTTGTAACTATATTGAACTATATTTGTGACTATATTGAAATTTGAGAAGACCCAGAAGTCTCAGCACCAAATCTGATAAACAAGGTGGATGAGGACTCACTGTAATATTTTTTTTAATTTTTATTTAAAGAGAAAAAAAAAGCAAAACAGAAAAAGGGGTAGAAACAATAGAGAATTTCAGAAAAAAAAGAAGAAATCACTCGTTGATAAATTACATACTGTCTTCTTAGACCTAGTTGTTAAAGTTACAAAATTAAAGAATACAAAGTGTACATTCAAACAGTGAGACAGCAAAGAAGTTCAATGATCCAGTAACAACTTAGCAACATGGTTATCAATCCTACACTCTCAAACATACATGCAGCCATATCCTCTAGAGCACTTTCTTTTCTTCTTTTTACTTTTTAAGTCCATTATCTGCTTAGTTATATCCTGTTTCAGGTTGTTTAGTACCTTACTGACTTGTTTTGTTGCTGTTATATACTTTTAATCACCTTATATAATTCTGTTATATTGTTTTTGAGTTTCTCCTCATCCATGATCCATGGATTAGCTTTGGTGGAGTTGGGAGATTTTTGGAGGTATTTTGTTACTTTCTAATCTATTTTTTTTTGAAGGTAGCAAAATACAGCAGAACAAGACAGAACAAACCCATGCGACTGCACTGCAATAAAACTACCACAGAACAGCAGAGCAGGTCACCAGGACACAAGCAACGGGCTCAATAGTACAGCCCATTTTGTTCACATTAGCTGTTCTTTGAATCAAGTAGAGGAAAATGGAAGGAAATATATAACTTTTAAAAATAGAATATTGAATAAAGCAGTACCATTAATCAAAACTGATCAAAACAGTGATAAAAATATTTGCCTTCAAAGAGATGGTAGAAGGAAATCGCCTTTACTTGCCACGCTGTATATGTTCATCCTCCAGAAAGATACTCAGAGCACCGGTGCCTACTTGCTAACGGGGTGGGGGTAGGGGATAGATCAATGTCTGATTCTTAGCCCGCACACCGACAGGGCCCCAGCTGCTCACCAGGGCAGCCAGTAGGCCACCTGTTCTCCCAGCGCCCAAAGTTCCAACATGGTGCAGAGCTTAGGAGTCACTGATAGTTCTCGCCCTGGCATGCCAGTGGCTTGCCAGGCCACCAGCTGGCCTTTTGGCTAAGATCAAGTGTAATATTTTTTATATGACATTGTCATAAATGTTTCGGAATACTTCAGAACCTTCAGGGAGCCACAAAGAGATATTCATGAAAAAGTACTTCAAGAACTGCTTCTGAAAGTGGCAAGAATGATGTGATAAGTGAATTTCACTGTAATTTAAAATAGAGTTTATGTCTATTAAACTGTGATGCTTGCTAAATGGATACAAAGTGTGTTAAGATTTTCTCCTCATTAATTGGTCCACTGAATATGAAGACCAAAATTCCATATGAAACCACTATGATCTGTTAGACTAGTAGACTGTCTACACTTTGTAGATACATGCACAGTTCAAAAGGTCAGGAGTTTAACATAAATATTTTTGCTCTAGGACAACTGTTCTCTAATTTTTTAGAAGTGATTGGTTGTATTTTCATTAGGCTAAATCGTTCAGATGCTATGCGGGATCACATTTGCCTCATCATAGCTATAAATTTGGCCTTGGAAAATGAACCATGATGTAATGAAAAAGAAAAAATTGCACTTTCTGCCATATGCACTTTGGTGGAAGATTTATTCCTGCAAAATGCTTCCCTGAAACTCCTGATTATAAAATGGCATTTTCATTCACAATAATTCTAATTCACAGTGTCTTTTGCATTAAGGGCCTGATTACACCAATTCACAGAATGTCTATGTCCAAAACTTCAGTTTTTTCCAATTACTTTTTTTTTATTTTTAACTCTTAAAAATTATTACATGCTTTCACTACCTAGCAGTTACACTGGGGATGTGCTACATGCACACAATCCTTTTGTTTTTTATTTCCCCTTCTTTTCTGCTTCTTCTCCCTTCCTTCAATATTTTAGTTCCCTTTCCATTTGTGCAAGATACATCACCTATTTTTAACTATCTTCTATTTTATTCTTATTTATAAAATACTTTGAGTTTCTCACATAAGAGAAATCATGTAATAGTTAAGTTTCTGTATCCTTTATGAAGGTTTGGACCTTGTTAGGTTTTTGTTGTACTGAACATAAATTAGACAGGAAAACATACAAAAAGGTAATGAGGTTTTACATTTATTAGATGCAGTAAAGTTAAGAAAAGGGGTAGGCTCTGCAGCACGATTGTGGGCCAGGTGAAGGGGAGAAGAACCAGGCTCTATAGAATGCAGTGTGGGCCCTTGAAATAATGTGTGGCCACAAGGTTAATGGTGACCATCTTTCATATCCCACATTCCTACAGCAGGTCTGAGACATCCTGTCAAAGACCTGCTTAATTCTTTGTCAGAAGAACTGAAGATAATATTACGGATGCAGGGCTTGAGCACCTGTGTCTTGGACCCTACGATGGATGCGTAATGCTCACCTACCCACCACTTTGTCATACCCTAATCACCTGACTGAGGTCCATTTTCTATCACTTAATATTATGGTTTCAAGGTTCATTTCCTGTCTTACCCATAACTCAGATTTATCTTTCTTTATGGAACATTGCTACTACATTGTGTATAAATACTATATTTCAATTATCCCTTTCCTTCTTAGTGGACACATAGGCAACTCTAAGGCTTCCTATAGTTTTTTTTTTTCTATTAAAATGGGTAGAAGGCATCAAAGAAATGTGATATCATTAACTCTTTGGGGAAGATATCAAGAAGGAGAATAGCTAGGTTAAATGGAACTTCCATTTTTTAGCTTTTTCTTGAAGAATATCCATACTGATTTCCATAATAGTTGTAATACTACATTCAAAAGTAAACAAGCCTGGCATTTTACTCACAGCTTCACCAAATTCACCTCATAGCTACTACCAAGAATTTTATTATTTAGTTATTGGGGTATAGTCATTCCTTTGGGAATAAGATGGAGCTGTCATTTTAATAGTGTCTGCCTCATTACACAAGATGTTGATTAGTTTCCATGCATTTATTGACCATTTGTACTTTTTCTTATGAGAAGTGTATTCATTTTAGTTGCACATTTCTTCACCAGGTCTTTAATTTTTGAAGGTCTATTTTTTTGGAGTTCTTCATGTATCATAGATATTATGTGTTGTAATCTGACCAAGGAGTCATTGGCAAATTTTTTCTCATTTTTTAAATTGACTCTTGACTCTACTGATTAGTTCCTTTGCTATGCAGAATGTTTTGATCTGATACATTTATTCCTTTTTGATGTTATTTTTTGTGTAATTGGTTTTCTGTTCTGTTCTTGCCTGTATCTATGTTTTTGAGAGTTTTAACTATTTTATCTTATAACATACTAAATGTTCCTATTTTAATATTTAAGTCTTTTATCTATTTACATTTTATTGTTAGAACATAGTGAAAAATAAGTGTCTAGATCAGTCCTCTGCCTATGTAGAACTAGATATCGCAGCATAATTTTTAAGAAAGCCATCTTTCCTCTGTAAGTTTTTGACAACGTTGTCAAAGATCAGATGATTGAATGCACTTGGTGTTGTTTTTCATCCTCTACTCTGTTCCATTGACCAGACTTCTGGTTTTCTGACAGTACCTGGTTGCTTTTATCACTGTAACTTTGTCACATAACTTAAAATCCAGAATTGTGATCTCCTGCTTTGCTCATCTTCATTGGAATCACTTTTGTCATTCTGAATCTCTTCAGTTTCCATGTTAATTTTACAATTCTTTTTACCAGTTCTGTGAGAAATGTTGTTAGTATTTTGATTAGTATTGTATGAAATCTAAGTCTTAGTTTCAATTGTATAGCCATTTTGAGAATATTGTTTCTGCCTATGTGGGAACAGGAGATATCTTTCCATTCTATCTCTTTTTATTTTAAAAAACAAAAAAAGAACAAAAGTGATGATACAGAATTTCAAAACAAAATATTAGGAGATAAACACTGATTAATATATTACATATAGTTATCTTCAAAGTAGTTCAGATTAAAAAATATAGGCATAAAAATGATAAAAACAATTGAACAATAAAAGCACAAACTTCTTTTTGATGAACTAACAGATTAGTAGTATAGTTATCTATCTTGCATGTATATATATATATATATATATATATATATATATATGTATCTATGTTCCTATTTTCTTAAGTCATCTTTAATTTCTTTTTTCAGAGTACTGTAAGTTTTAGTATCAAGTTCTTTCATTTTCTGTTAGATTAATTCTAATGTATTTAATTATTCTTGATGACACTGTGAATAATATTTCTTTCTAATTTCTTTCTCAGTAGGTTCATATTTGATATACATAAATACTAATGACTTTTTTGTTGGTTTTGTATCCTGCTATCTTGCTGAATTTGTTGATTATGTCTACATTATCATACTAAAGAGGAGTGGTAAAAGATGGTACCCTTGCCTTGTTTGCTATTTCAAAGGCAAAGCTTTCACTTTCTTCCTATTTAATATAATGTTGGTAGTATAAATGGCTTTTATCAGATTGAAAAAAATTCCCTCTATCCCTACTCTGTCCATGGATCTCATCATGAATGGATGTTGAATTGTGTTAAAGACTTCTTCCTTGTCTAGTGAAATGATCATGTGACTTTTGTTCTTGCTTCTCTTTATGTAATGAATTACATTTATAGATTTGCTTATGCTGAAACATCCTTGCGTGTTTGCATAAAATGAAGCCTTCTTTGTCAGAATATTTTAGCTTTTAACTTAGTTGTTTCATTCTGTTTGCCAGTATCTAGTTGAAGATTACTCATCACATACTCATTGTCAGAGGAACTTGGGATATTTTTGTCACTGAGAATGGCTGCGGTTCACTTTGGGGAAGCTCTGGTCTCTACTTTGAACATTGCTTCCCGGCTCTAGAAGGAAAGATGGTGTGGTTCTCAATTTTCTGGGGACACTTGTCATGCTGGCTTCCTGATATGAACTTAGCTGTTCTCACTGTCAGAGAAGCTCAGGACCTCATTGTGGCTGACAATGGCTGTGGTACTTTCTGGAGGAGTTCTGATTCTTATTTATAACAGTGCTTCCTGGTGCCACTGCAACTCTTAGCATAATAGCACAGATCCTTTTTTTCTGCTGGCACAGACTTTTGGGCCTCCATAACCAACCTTAGACCTTCCCACTGGAGATCCATGAAACAGACTTGTATGAGACATCGTGGGCTCTAGCCCTCCGGTTGGATTCGTGGGAGGCAGCATCATGGGCTCTAAGTCTTCAGCAAGACAAATGTAGGATATTGCCATGGGATCCAGGCTCTTGCCTGGATTCTGTAGGTTTTTAGTGTTGTGGACAGATTTCCTGCACTTTCTTTGTATTTGTCTCTTTGGGTGACCATTATAAATAATACTATAAATTATGTGTCCTGTCTGCAATTGTTTCCTTTCAATTCCTGACTACAAAAATATGTATGTAAAATTTGTTCATTTCTTTGGAAATTTCCAATTTATTGGAATACAGATTGTTGAAATAGTTGCTAATACTTGATATTGGCAGACTGTGATTTGGCCTTTATCTTTTCTAAGTACATTGATATGAGTTTTTTTTGTTCCTAAATTGTTAAGATTGCTAATTGCTTGCATATTTTTTATTCTTTGAATAAGCATCTCATCAGTGCACTCATTCCTTGTATTTTTGTCCCAGTTACATTAATTTCTGCTCTGATTTTTATAATTTACTTCCATATGCTGGTTATGCATTTGGGTTTTTCTTGTGTTCTAGGACTTTGAAGTACACCTTTATTTATCTGAGCACCCTCTGTTTTTCTGAGATAGACGTTCACAGGAATAAATTCCTGTTTAGGATTGTTTTCACTGTGTCCCATAAATTCTAGCATATTGTAATGGTAACATTGTTGCATTCTAGAAAGTGTCTGATTTCTTCCTAGATTTCTTCCATGACCTACTTAATATTCAATAGTACTTTAATTTTCATATGCTTGCATGACTCCTGTGATTTACTTAGCTATTGATTTCTAGTTTATCGCACTATTAACCAATAACAGGCATATAAAATTATTATTTTTGTATTTATTTAACCACTATTAAAGGGCTAGTATGTGGTCTATTTTGGAGAAAGTTCCATATGCTACTGAAAGGATATGTATCCTGAAGTCACTGGGTAGAACATTCTGTAGGTATTTGTTTGTTCTAAATGTGGTAAAATTCTAATTTCTTTGTTGACTTTTTGCCTCACTGATCTTCCCATTTGGAATAGTGTGTACTGAGTTTCCTTGCTTGAAGACTGTTGGTGTTTTGTAAATAGATACGTATTTACAATTGTTGTGTTTTTCTGTTGAATTATCTGCATAACTGATAGATAATGACCTTCTTAGCCTCCTTTGAAAAGTTATAAATTGAATCCCACTTTATTTGAATTTAAAATAGGTACTCATATTTGTTTTCAGGCTCTTGTTTTATGAAACATTATTTCTATCTGTTGATTTTTAGGTTATAGATTTCTTTTTTAATGTGTTTCTTGTATTCAGCACACCATTGTGTTTTATGTTTTGATCCAATCTGCAAGTCAGTGTCACTTGGTGTGTGTGGGGGTGTCTATTCACATTGAGAGTTATCATTGTAAGGTATTGATGTATTTCCGTCATTCATTATTTTCCTATTTCTGATTCCTTTTCTCCCTCCTGCTTCAATGCCCACTCTAAGTGATGCATTTATCCCACTGGACATTTTGGTAATGTTGACTTCATTGTCTGTCTCTAGGATAATGTAAGACTATTTTGGAGTGTTTGTTTTTTGGTCATGAACTTATAAAACTGCTATTTGTCACAAAAGATCTTATTTCTCCATAAACTTTGAAAGATAGTTTTGCAGGATGTATTAGTTTTGTTTGGAAGTTGTTTTCTTTAAGGCTATACCACAAGCTCTCCTGGACTTTAAAATTTGTGTTGAGAAGCCTGCTGTAATTCTAGTGAGTCTATCTTTATAAGTGATTTGTTGCTGTTTTCTACCAGCTTTTAAATTTGTGTTCTTTTGTGGGACCTTTGTGATACTGGCCATGATGTGTCACAGAAATTTCTTTTCTCATTGTAGCTGTTGCAAGTGTTTTAAAACTTGATTACTTTTATATTAAATTCTTTCTTTATACTTGGAAAGTTTTCTATGATTTTACCAAACAAGGTCATTCAGTTTCTTCTGAGTTTTCACTAATTTTAATTAGTCTTTGATTAATCTTCTTTGCATTATCTAGGAACTTCTGGGACTGTTTTCCATAATCTTTTGGGGTTTTTGTGGTACTTTCAAATGTATTGTTATTTTCATCAGCCTCATCTTCTAGTTCTGACATTGATTCCTGACATTATTTCTACTGTTCTTACTTTCAATGAAGATATTTTTCACTTCTACATATCTGTTTAGTTCATTTTAATGGCATCTAATTGTTTGCTCAAGTGGTAATCCATGTTCACTGGCCTTGGCTAACTAAAGGCATTTGTTTGCCCAAGGCCTGTAGGACTAGTAGTTCCTAGTTTCTAGTAGTTCCTAGTTTTCATGTCCCTCTGTGTGCTCCATTTCACTGGCTTCTCAGCCTGTGGCAGGTAGGTTAGTGAGATGCACAGAGTCACCTGTACTTGTACCTTCGATGACGCCGTAGCAGTCATTCCACCTGAGGCATTTTCCTGATTATAGGTAGTTCAGGAAAGCAAACAGACCAATGGTTCTGTGCTGGATACAAACAATCATGTAAATTGGGGGAGCTAAGCAATCTACTGTATATAACTCTAGTACTCTCAGATCGAAGCCCCCTTGAAAAGCACCAGAGTCTGTCCTGGCTTCTCACCACAGAAGGAAGGTAGGACCTGTGCTTCCTTCTAATCCTGAATTTAAACTTCTCAGTTTAAGCTTTTCAGAGGGTATCTACCTAGTGCATCCTCTCTCCACAACTGTCTTCTATGATTGTCTCCCACTGGGTCCCTATGACTCCAAATACCCTAAAATATAGTTGATCCATGGCTTCTGCTTCCTAAAGTAACTTAAAAACTTAATTGTTTCCCAAAATGGCTCCTTGTCAATTCTTCTCAGATATGATTGGCACTGCAGTGGATTTCTTCTCCAACTGTGGCCTGCCACACAGTAGAAGCTGCTTACGGAGTAAACCAGTACACGGCTATCGCAGTTCCTAGTAACAGTGGTGCTTTCTTGGGGCTAACACTGCATCCTGGTTTACTGGTTCTCCCTTGGGCTATTGGCCCTCTCCGTATGTCCCCCTCATATATTCTCTTAGGATATATTCACAGAAACATTAAACTCCCCAGGATCCAGGGTCAATATTTTTCCTTGTTTTCTTTTTTCCCCCTGAAATGTCTGCAAGGGAGAAAAATCAGTTTCTCTATGATTTCTAGTTTTCTTATCAACTCATTCTTAATGTCCAGACCATTTTTCCCTTTTTTTTTCTCTCTTAGCTGTTGCTGTTTTCCAAACACACATCATTGAAGTCAGTGCATAGGACAAGTTAGACAGATAGAACACAGGTCCTGAACTGATCACTTAAACTGTAAGTCAAGGCCTCAGTGAATTAACATAACCAAAACAAACTCTCAGGGCTCAATCAAATAAAAGAGATGCAGAATAGGTCTTTGACTATAAGAGAGACTTTGAAAAAATACAAATAAAATATTTTTTTCCAGACATCAAAGGCCACCTGCGAGCAGAACCATCCCTGCTTGCTGTCACTTACACCAGTACCAAAAACTATGTAAAAGGCCTATAGAACTAAACATCTACAGTGTCCACCTAACTAATACCATGCATTCGGCCGTTCTCTGTCCCTTGGCATTTGCTATTTTGTGGACTAATCTTTGTTGTCTTGAAACAAAATCCTGCCGCCGGGCATGGTGGCTCACACCTGTAATCCCAGCACTCGGGAGGCTGAGGTACGAGGACCGTTGCTAGTTCGAGACTGGGCTACAAAGTGAGCTCAAGACCAGCCTGAACTGCACAGCGAGACTCTGTCTCAAAAAGACCAAAAAAAAAAAAAGAAAAAAGAAAAAAAATCCTGAGAGCTAGATGATCTGGTTACATCGTTAATTCCAGGTTATTGAGAGACTGGGATGCGCAGACCATTTCCATGCTGCTGTCTTCTTCTTTTGCTGTTTCTTATTTGGTGCTGTTCAAACTTCAGGGTTTTTTTTTTAAAATAAAAATAATTTCCTATCTTAACTTTAAAAATTTTTATGACACTTTATTAATTCTTGAAAAATCACTCTTTACTATCTGATTTTTCTCTCATTCTTAATCCACTATTGTATTTCTAGAAAAAACATAGTCATTTTCATATATGTACCATGTGTTGAAATAATTCTTATTTTTTAAGATAAGGATATTTTTCCAGGTATTTAAGTGAGCATTTTGCATATTGGTGAATAAATATGACAGATGCAGAACACTTCTTTTCAAGCTAAGTGATGAGTGGGGCTTCTTTTCTCCATGGTATGATACAAAATTTCCAACTCAGAACATCTATGAGTTACATTACAGTCATGGTATTTTTTTGCATACTCTATGTTGTAGTCATGGATTATACAGAGACCAATTAGAATTATGACATGGAGTTTATAATATTATTTTTATGATGGTCACCCCAGAAAATGCAGGAAATCTATCCACATCACTAAAGACAGAATATTTAGCCAAGGGCCTGAATCCCACAGCAATGTCCCACATGAGTCCAAATGAAGACCCAGAGCTCATGACAATGCCTCCCACGAGTCCACCTGGAAGTCTAGAGCCCACAAGGACTCACGCTAGTCTCTTTTACGGATCTGTGCTGGGAAGGCCCAAAGGTCAGCGGTGGAAGCCAGAAAGTCTATGCCAGCAGGGTGAAGGAGCTGTGCTCATAGGTTGAGCGTTCTGTGCTGGAGCCGAGAAATCATGCTCACAACAAAGACCAGGGATGTCCTGAAAAGCACCACAGCCATCCTCAGCAACAAGGAGAACCTGAGCTCCTCCGATGACAAACACAGTCAAGTACATGCCAGGAAGCCAGCGTGACGAGTTCATCCTGGAGACCAAGCAGCACACGTCTTCCCCTCCAGATCCAGGAAGCAATGTTCGATGTGAAGACCAGAGCTTCTCCAGGAGAACCAATGGCTCAAAAGCAACTCATAGGAGAACCCACAATGCCTCAACACCTTAATGCAACTAACATGAATAACTTCTCCTTCTCCACGTCTCCATTTACTGGCAACTTTCCTCAGGTGGAATATCTATACCCGGTGCCATGCTGATGTAATCCAGCTGCCATTAAGTTGACCACCAGTTTTCAATCCATAACACTCCGTGTGTAGTCATTATAATATCCTCTAAACAAGTTGTACTGTAGTGTATGCTAACATAACAAGAAATCATCAAAGTATCCCAAAAGATTAGGAAATAATATTATCTGTTTATTCCACAAAAAAAATACTCAAATAAATCATCTCTATTGCAGAAAGTAAAATACTCCACTCTCAGAGAGAATTTTATACTGTAGGTCCTAATTACAGAAATAAAAATCTAAGTTGTGAAAAGATAGCTTACTATAATAGCTCACTCCTGATTGCATTCTGATGAGGTCTTTTTTGGTGCATTCTCACTGATGTTCTATGATCATCTTAAAGATGCTGGTTTCAAACACATAGAATAAAAAAACCAAAATAAAAAGTGACATCACTGATTTTTTAATGACATGGTTACAATATTTTACACAAATAGAATGGGAAAAATACAATGACAAATGTTTTAATACACCAGCACAAGCACTATGTGTTGTCTGGACAAGAGTGGCACTTAGACTGAAATGTCATCTTTTTGTGTCTGTAGCAAGATATGATGTGTTACTCACTCAGCCTTTACAAGTTTTTTAGGTCAGATTTTTGGCTCAATTAATGAGCAAAGTTGTGAACCCTGAACAGATTTTTTGAACTTTGTTGTTCAAGTAGTGAAAAATTTGAACTTGGAGCCATTTGACAACTTAGTCATTGTATATAACTCAGCACTAAAGCTATGACACTGTAAAGAATTGAAACAGCATTCATGGGAATTCTTACAAAGCTAGTATGTATTGAAGATAGTAAGTCATATACTATTGGACTTTTAGTCTCTATGGAAAACAAAAACCCAGAGACTACAAATGATCTGTCTGCCTAATTCAAACCCTGTGATTCTAAAACTGTGACCTCTGGCCCAGGAACATCAGCATCCCTTTGTAAATGATTCTACAAAATGAAACTTTAAGGATTGTGAGGTGTGTTTGTTTGTTTGTTTGTTTTAGGTAGAAGCTACTTCTTCTACCTGATGTGCCAGCAGGTAGAACTTCCTCCTTCCTGCTGGGCACATTACCAACATCACCTCCTCACCTCAGTCCCCCAAAATGACGGAGTGTGCATATGCCAGTCCCTAGAGGTGGTAGCCAGTTTTCCTTTCCACAAGGAAGGACAAAATGAACTGAGGACGGCTGGAAGCAAAATGAAAGTGTAAAGATCTACACCCTTTCACTGTGTTCCTGCTTCTTTCTATTCCTTAATACCCGACACACCTGCACTTGGTGAAAAGTTAATTTGAGGCAAACAGGTCTCCATTTCCTTGAGCATTAGCTTAGGAAAAACATTCTTCTTTCAATTTCTTTTTTTCTTTTTTTTTTTAACCAAACTAGCAGTCTTCCTTTGATTTAGTTAGTGGTGAGCAAACATTCATAAAGCAAACGAACCTGCATGTATTAATCTAAGTGACTGAAAATAACATGAAGATCTGTTCAGATATAAATTCTCAGGTCCCCATCCCAAAATCTTTACACAGACATATAGAATCAGAAATTGTGGCTGTGACGGCAATGTGCTTTGAATAATTTCTCCTAGGCATTCTGATGTGAAGCAAAATATGGAAACCATTAGTTTGTGAATTATTTCCTCACTGTATAAATTAATACATATTTGTGATTATTTTCCCCAATGCCTTTATATAGAAACCAAGCAAAACCATCACAGGATGGATTCAGACTCAGTCCGGGAAAAACCAACTCTGCTCAGAAATAGTAACCACTAAAATAATGATCCAGTAAGTTCACGAGGTACTTGACATCCTTGTGAATTTCATTTTCTCATCTTCTTTGCTTTCTCTCCCTCCCCTCTCCATTCATGATTCTCCCCTTATTTTTTGTACAGTACATTCTTTTTTTTTCATTTTTTTAAAGAGGAAAAAAAACAGGAAAAAGGTAGAAATATTACAGAATTTCAAGAAAAGAAGATAAATAGTAAGAAATCACTAGTTGATACATTACATATTTTTCTTTTAGAAATATTCAAGTTACAGGATTAAAGTACACAAAGTGGACACTAAAGCAATGAGAGTGCAAACAGATCTGTACAGTACATTCTTGCAGAACACTTTTAAAAAGGACACACCTGTCAAAGGACTATTATTCAAATCATACAGAGAATACTTAATGCTCAACAATGAGAATATTAACAAGCTGTCTCAAAAATCAGTAAAAGATCTAAAAAAAAAACACCTCTTCAAACCAGATATACAGCAAACCTAATAAAAGATATTTAACCTCGTATGTCATTAAGGAGTTGCTTATCAAAACAAAAATAGGGTAACACCACATGCCTATTAGAATGGCCAAAATTCAAATCAGTAAGCATGCCAAATGCTAGCAAGCTTCTGGAGTATTAAGGACTTTCTTTTTATTAAAACTGATTAGAATTCAAAATGGTGGAGCCAATTTGAGAGATAGAATGACAATTTCATTCAAAACTAAGCATATGTTTATCATACAGTATAACAGTTATGCTCCTTGCTAGTATATGAGACATTCCAAATTTCTGCTTGACTTTTCTCTATAACTAAAACTGTTCTTAATAATAAAGTTTATGAGCAATAATGAAAATAAAGAATAACATAAAATGTATGGGTGGCCTGGAGCAGCAATTCTCTATGTCATCCTGGAATAACTATAGGTTTTGGGAACCGTGTGGTGGGGTCGTCTAATCTCATAGTACTATTTCCTCAATAATAACTGCACAGCATTTATCTCATTCACAATTATTTTATCATGAAGGAATAGTGGAGTTTGACATGTGATATTGCAAAAGATTCAATGCAGTATAGGAACTGAGACAGTTTGGCTGTTCCCAGGGAAGCCAGATTCGCAGACCTTTGCAAAAATAGAAAACAATATCACAATTCTTGCTACAAAATAGATTTCAGTTTGGAAATCATTTGTTATTTTTCAAAAATACATTATTTTTCTTGGTAAGAGTTTATTGTTGCTATTTTAAATAAAATAGTAAATATTTTAAAAATGAAAAATACAGTACAGATATTAAATGATAAGCTAAAAAGGAGGAGGGGGGAAAGTACAATATAAGAGGTCCTTAAAATATTAATTGTGCAATTTCTTTCCTACAAAGAAAATCAATTACATTTGCAAAATGAACACTACTTTTTGGGTTGTTTCTCAGATTTTTGTTTTACATTCTACGTATTCTCTAATTTTTCTTGTCCACAGAAGTAGCTTTTCTTTGATTTCAAGAAGGCATTCCCTTATTGCAGCCTTCTCCCTAAAGTGGAATTGTCACACATGTTCACCATCACTGCCATTAGCAAGGTCCTGTGGATTTACTAATGCCAAGAAAACATTTTGTCGTGTTAATTCTCATTTTCACAATGAGATTCACCTTTCTTTGTAGTCCACGTGAGAAGCCACATATATTAAGAGCATTGAAATTAAAATTTATTCTAATATTCTCTGGATAAACAATTTTGTTATTGGAATTACTCTGAAAATTAATCTACCTTTTACAAAATGTCACATATTTCAAAGAGAATATGCTACCTCTCTTTCATGATCTGTTTTGTCCAAGGTTATCTGTGTTATTTTTTCACGATATCAACAGAACATATAAAACTGCTTTAATTCTGTTCTTCACAGTAAGTCCCTGACTTACGAACATTTGAGTTTTGACCTTGCACAGGTACACTGTATGACTCACTTTGTTGTCTTTGAAAAATTCTTCTGGAAAAGAACTTGTTTGTAAACTGGGAACATACTATAATCTAATTTTTTAATTTAAAATTAAAAAGACACAGAAAAGAAAAACAAAAAGGGCAATACAGACAGACAAACAACAACAAGAAATTAAATACAATAACAATATAGGTTTACAAAACAAGGTGCTAGTAATTTGACAATGGTTGTAATATTGCATATTGTTACCTTTAATAGGGTTGCTTAGATTAGCAGATATAGACATGTAAAATTGATCTACACATATGAGTATTAACTGTTCTTTTCCAATAATGAATACAATTAATAGTATAATCATTTTATCTATCATGTATATATATAAATATATATATACACACACATGCACACACACAAATTTATGTCTTTTTCCTTTTCCCTTCCTTCTTTCTTCCTTTCTCTTATTCCAATTACATTTCCTCTTTGTACAGTTACTTACCCCTACACAGTATCTATTGTAGATTTTTGGAACATAAATAATTTTTCAGTTTCTTGCACTAGAGAGACAATACAGTGTGTATACATGTGAGTTTGATTTATTTCACTTATGAGTATGGTCTCAAATCATGTCCATAAAAGTCTTGATGTAATCTCTCTTTATAGCTGAGTAGTACTCCACTGTAAAAAAAAAAAACCACATCTTTTTTATCAATTCTTGATTGATGGGCATTTGGGTTGTTTCCAAGATCTGGCTATTTACGAATTGTGCTGCTATAAACATAGGTGCACATATATCACATATATTACATATATGATGTTTTCAATTTTTCTGGGAAAATACCCAGGAGCAGGACAGCTGGGTCAAATGGCATCTCTAATTCTAGATTTTTGAGGAGTCTCCACACTGATTTCCACAGTGGTTGCACCAGTCTACACTCTCACCAACAGTGGAGAAGAGTTCCTTTTTTCCTCACAGCCCCTCCAGCATTTGTTGTTGGTTGATTTCTTGATCTTGACCATTCTTTCTTGGCTGAGATGGAATCTCTGTGTTGTTTTAATTTGCATTTCCCAAATTACCATTGATGTTGAACATTTTTTCATATATTTACTTGCTGTTTGCATTTCTTCATCTGAGAACTGTGTATTCATCTCAGATGCTTATTTTTGGATTGGGTCCTTGAATTCTGGGGGCCTTATAATCTAGAAATATATTTAATAAGAAATTTTTAATCCTGAAATGTAAAAAAAAGGAGCCAAGAATGTTTCTAAAATGAATATGAGAAGGTTTAACTTACTCCACCCACAGGATGGTGGTAGCTTCACTTACATCACAGAAAAAAAAAATTCCAGGATGTGTCAGTAAGAGGTAAAGAAAGATTTACGAGGTAGAATTTTAAAAGTATGAACACAAAGAAATAGAGTACAGGCCCTAAAATTAAGAAAGGTTTTTATAGCCTAGAGCTAAGTATGTTTGTAAGGAAATTAGGGGTAAAAACCTGCAAAAACTGTGAATCTGTGGAGAGGATTTAATTTATGCATAAAAAGTGAGTGCTTCTGCATGTGACAGGAATTGATGATAACCATTAGAGCTGTCACACACACATACTTGAAAAAGACCCATTTCCAGGTAGATATAAGTAAACCAGGCTTTTTGTGTCTTTTAAGGCTCTTGGATTTTTTTTTCACTAGGTTTGTGTTTGGAAACTATAGCTTTTATTAAAAGCACAATTTTAAAATTACAATTTTCCTTGTCTTCTCTCATCCTGTCTCAGTAGAGACATCTTAGACACATCCGATATAAATCTGGAATCACTATTTACAGTAATGTTAAAAGGATCTGTCACAGGAGAGAAAGTACTGAGAGTGAAGAGGCAGTAAACCTTTCTTTAGATAGTGAAATATTTTTCTTCTAAGGTAAACTGAGTTGAAGTCAACTTCAATAAACTTATTTTCCAAATATAATCATACAATCACTTTAAAAATATTTAAATCATATATCAAAAGCTGGCATTTTATTGAAAAAGAATTCTTAGGGAAAAATGACACAGGCAACATTTTCTTAACAATAATCCAATATAACTGGAACAAAACAAAGATAACAGACAGATACTATATAACCCTGAGTAAATGTAAACTCTATAGTATGAGATATAAGTACTACTCAGAAATAAAATTTAAATAGACTTCATTTAAAAATAAATACATAAAATGTTTAAATCTTTAATATTCAATATTTATTAATATATTTAAATATATTTACAAATCAGAAAGGCTGAAATTAATTGAATAAAATTTTATTGAAGATGTCTACAAATACTAAATTTAATCAAAATAAAGAGCATGAAACAATAAATTACATTTAAAATAGTGAAGGAAAAAGATTAAAATATATCAGTGCTAACCTATAAAACGAATGTTGATTCTTTGAAAAACTTAGTAAAATAGAAAAAATAATAGTACATTTAAAGAATTAAAGACATGGTGATACTAAAATTAAGAGAACAAAAAACATGTTCAAAAGTTTAAGTCTATATTATAAAGATTATCTCTTAATAAGTATGATATCTGAAGAACACCATTAAGAGCTGGGTGTGATGCTTCATACTGCTGAAGAACCTGAGGCAGCAGGATTTCAAATTTGAGATCAGTCTGGTAAACTTAGTAAGAACCTGCCTTAAAATAATAAAAAATTGCTGTAAATTTCCATTAGAAAAGAGAACACTGCCTAGCTTCTATAAAATTCTGGGATTAGTAGCCATTATCACAAAATACACAACTAAAAATACCATTAACATAAATAACTAAAATTAAATAATATGGAATAAATAAAACAAAAATACCAAGCAATAATAAAACATAATCATAGGATAAAAATTGAAATATTAAAATTACCATTCCCCCCAAACACTCCAAAAACCTTGATACTAGGCAATTTTAGGAAATACAATTAAAAAAGAAAAAATAATTAATCAGAACACATAGTTAGAAAGCTTTCATGTATGCAAAATTCTTAATATCGTCCATGAGGGTCAATAAACAAAAGTGGAAGCTAATTTTGTCCCCAAATTTTAAATACTTGTCAAATTAAATATTAACTCATTAATTGGGGGTAGTGCATTCAAATAATACCACAAATGAACAAATAAAATTTACATGAAAAGTACACTTTTAAATTAATTTAGCTTATCTATATATTAACATTGAAATGAACAAAGATAACATAAATTTTTATTAATCTTTATCACCTATTATGATAAGAAACTGAATCACCTTCAAAGTAATTTAGAGATGAAATTATCTCTTCTTATTGTTAAAGTTATGTTTTCCCAACTGTTGAATGCAAAACGTTTGTCTAAAGAATTAATACTGCTCCGTGAACAGTTTTTACGATTTGACTCTCCCTTTATAAAATGAAAAATATTTTCAGACCACAATTTTAAAATTAATTATACATTAACAACAAAAGATCTATAAATGAAATAAAAATCTAAGAAAAGTTTTTACCGTGTTTCTATATTTAAGACTTTTAGATGTGAATTGTCTACTTGAAGATCACTCTATTACACATGTATACACAAAAATTTAAATTGGAAAAATTTGGGACTTCACTAATGATGTATTTTAAAAGACCTAAAAAAAGTACGATGTAAACAAAGTTTAAAGAAAAATAATGAAATGAGCAAATATTTCAAATGATAAAGCAAAGACTTAGTACTTTGAATATATATGGATTTCTTTAGACCAAAGGAAACAACATAAAAGATAAGATATATTCAAAGAGAACTAAAACACAAACATTACCAAGGAAGAGAGATAAAATTTGGAAATAAATTTTTAAAACTTACACCTAAAGTAGTAAAATGAAAGTAAAATTAACAATATGTCTTACATCACCCATCAAATGGACTGCAATTCAGAATTTCATAATAATAAATATTTTTAAGTCTTGACATGTAGACTAGTAGACAGAATGCAACTGACAACTAAATCTCATGGAAATTTGATTGTATCTGTTAAGCTTAGATAAGGTAGCTGATAAACCACCAATCTTACATTTTCCTCCTCTTACTCCAGAGACACACTCATATATGGCAATAATTTACAGTATTATGTTTATAAGCATTTAGAAAGTAGTGAGAATATTGCCACTAACTAAACATGCACCTACAGTGACATGTTAGATTATGTAAATATTATGAAACAGCATGAAAGATTTTGAAAGAATGATATAAATCCAAATATATTAACAAAAAAGTTCCTAAAAAGATATTAAGTAAAAAAAAAATGTAAGGTGTGTAAACATACAGAGGATGAGATCTTTTATATATTTTAAAAATGTTATGTCTTTTTCAACATTTCAGACATCGTTCTGAACTGTTATAAACTTAGCTAATAATAGTTTATTTCTGCTTAGCAAGTACAAAGGAAAAAAAATCAGGAGTGAGGAACCAAGACATACCCAGGCATATTTCAAATTTTAACAATGGTTCTGCATTGTTATAAACTTTACTTACAATAGTAATGATTTCTGCTTTGCATGTGCAAAGGAAAAATTCAGGAGTGAGGAACCAAGTGATAATGCTAAAAAGATTACAAGGATTAGGGTTTGAAGGAAACTGTATTGAATATCGAATTATATGTTGTTATCAAGAGATTGTATAATTGTAAGACATCTGCATGCATTTTTCCTATATAATACAGTACAAAATGAGAATATTATAATGAAAAACAAACTGGATTGAATTGTTGGTTGCCTACTAACAGCGTGGTTTTGGAGTAAGAGACTCAATTTTTATGGCCACATAATGTGAGGAAAGTTTTCTTTATACTCCTTGGCACTGAAGATGGTGTAAATGGCAATGTACTTTGCAATAATAGTTTTCTAACTGTAACAGAGTGAAATAAACAGAAGAAAACTAATGTACCAAAGAAGGGTAGTCAGCAATAGAGCTCTTTATAAAGGTAAAAGTTTGTGGCACACAGGGTTCTTAGGTGTAGAAAATACAACTGACCCTAGCCAGATTAATACAGAATTAATACAGATTAATTCATTCCCAAGTTATAGTAATTTATACCTGTACAAAGGACAATATAGCAAATCTTTTAATTTTGTTAGGTTACTATTAATGTGTAGTATGTGTTTACATACCTTGTGGGAAGTTGGTACATGTACATAAGACATTTTAATTGTTTTTCATCCTTCATTCCTTCAGTCCTTTCCTTCCCCCATCTTTCTTTTTATCCTCCTTCTTTTTCTCCTTCCTCTTTATCTTCTTCTCCTCTTCCTCCTTCCTGTCTTCCTCCTCCTCCTTCTTCTCCACTGTACATAATTGCAGTACTTAATGTTTATTTTCCTTGTGTGCAGTTAGTACCTGTACATAACACATCACAATACATTTTTCATCCCCTCTGCCTTTCTTCACCATCTCCTTCCATCTTTTGATGCCCTTCCCTTTGGAGAATGCTCCATCTCCCCAATTCATATTTTCTGCCTTTTATTTTCTCTTTTACTTTTGATTTGTCATAAAAAAATGACTAGGTGATGTTTAAGCTTATGTGTCTCATTTATTTCTCTTTACTTTATGGTCTTACGGTGCATAGATTTTCTTACAAATTTCCCAAGTTTATCTCAATGAAGACGTAATAGTGGTAGTCTCAGAATCAGGCAGTAGTCTTCACCTTAAACAGCAGCAACTGCTATGTGAGACATCAGAGCCACCCTACATCCGCCATCTTTTCTGCAAAACGCAGGTGTTCATTTTCTGATTCTTCTGGATATATATATTGGATAAACCTATCTATAAAGGATCTTAGGAAATATAAATGGAAAGATTTCTATATTGAAAAGTTACTCTTTTTACATTGTGGAAAACAATCAAAATGTGGAGAATATAAAGAAATATTGTGATACAGTTCCAAATAATGATAGAAAACTACAGAGGGAAACATTAATATTTCTTACTTATTTCTTTTGGAAAATTATATGTCATATTACAGGGAAAATGTCTATTCCATTTGAGATATATAAATCAGGAAGCAGAGCAGTTTGAACATTAAGATGATGTGACATTAGGCTCACAGAGCATTGGCTGGGCATTCTTTCATTTAAAAATTGTTTTACTTCTCAAAAAAAAATATATGTAGCAATAGTCCATAAAAAGGCTGCTTTAGTTTTAGTGGAAGGGATTCTAAAAGGTAGTATTTTATTAGACATTTGTTGAAAGAGTTATGGTTTATAGCAAAAATGTCTATTCCACTTGAGAGTTTTTACTATGTCTATAAAAAAAGAAATAGTTTCATCTAAAGCTTTAACACATGTCTGAACAGCTTCCCCAGCCATGCTATGCTTCTTCTTAATTATTGTGAAATAGCTGGGTCCATGTTTACATGAGCAATACTTTCCACAACTCTGGAATGAAAAGCCAGGAGGCAGTAAATGCCTCTAGTACTCTCCACTGTAGTTTCTAGAATTTTTGAGAAATTCTAAGCTATGCCATTTTAAATGCCTTTTTATAGTCCTTTCCAAGTGCATTCACTTACGGGTGTTCTTATTTTTCAGGATAGTTTGCTTTTGGTCACATGAAAAGTTGTATAGAAATAAATCATTGGAGCTAATTTAAATATTCAAGTTCAAAAGCCCTAGTGAATCTTTTAAGGCTTTTAAAATAGTATTTTGTTGTATCATGTGTAGAGGCAATTACTGGCTATAACTTTTGAGAGTTTTTCCTCAGGAAAAAAATTGTTTTGAAACATTAACTTGTGTTTGTCAGATGTTTTATATTTTATGGGTAATATCTGAAAATGGAGATTTTCTGTCAAACTATAGGTTAAAAATGAATTTTGAATGTCTCCAACTGAATAAGAGTTGTAACTGTTCATTTTAAGATATCCTAAAGTTAATAATTTGCATTGACAACTCATTTAATATTGTAGGTAACTGTTGATTTTACAAAAAAAAAAAGTCTTGAGCTTTGGAGAGTCATAGCAGTGACTTATCTAATCTTCAACTGGATTTGTTCATAAGACCTAAAGCTGACAGACTTGCTTGTTTCTCTAGAGTAAACTGCTATTATTTTGCTGTCTATCCTTTACTTAATAAATACTTAAAATAATTTTTGAAATCACTTTGGTTTTGTAGAAAACTCTTGTACACTTCAGACACAAAATTTTGAGCTTTTGTTATCTCAACTATATGTTCTTTTCTAGATATATAATGCTTATATCTATATATGAGACAGTTTGACACAAAATATGAGTTAATAAAATGAGTTAAATACTACTAGTAACCTATGCACGGATAGGAAAAATTTTGCAAGAAAGTAAAACTTATGTTTTCTATTGTGAATTGATTATATACATTAGATGTATAACTTTTGAGTAAAACATTTCTAGAGACAGTTTATTCTAAGAAAAATACTTTAAAAATTAGAAGTGTAATACAAAAGGGTGATATTATTATCTTTGTTAAAAACAGAAAAGGTTTGGATAGTCAGTGGTTCTCAGTGAAATTTATAACAAAAGTTTTAAAAAGATATTAAATTTGTCAAAATAATTTCTTATGTTCATTACTCTTGTTAAAATTAATGTTTAGAAAATTAAGTCTTAGAAAGTTCATATTTACTTAGATATTCTTTTCAAGTTTTGTTTTATGATCCTGATTGCCTAAGCTAGTATTATGTGATTTTCCTTATTTTTTAAAATTTTATTTTAAAGAGAACAAAACCAAAGCAGATCAGAATAAAACAATGCCAGCAACACAGCATTTGAAAAAAAGACAACAGGAAATCAACTGTGGCTACCACAATGCCTCTTGTTTTCTTCAAAATAGCTGTCCATGTCTTCACACACAATGAAGTCAAACAAAACAAAACAGTATAAAACCAATGAAAACAAAAGAATGAAAGCATTACAGGCCTTGAAAACAAGACAATAGGAAAATCAGTAATGGTTACCATAATGTCTCTTGCTCTTTCAAAATAGCTGTCCATACCTTCACACATACTGAAATCAGATTTTCCCTTATTTTTAAAAAGTAAGATAATCCTGGTATAATGTAATTGATTGTTGTCTTAACATAATATAAAAATAATTTCATTGTTTTGATAAATTATTATCTGTATATTGCCTATAGTCATGTAACTAGCAAAACATATGTTCTTCTTGGTCAATAAGAGACACTTTGCTCAAAAATGTATGTTCTTAGTTGGAAGAACAGACATTAATTTTTGGACACAGCATTCAAAATTAACAGTTCTGTATTGTGTAACTAAGAAATCCTAAGATATTACTAAACTATAATTCTAATATTGGTATTAGTAAATTGTGTGCTTTACTCCATATAGTAATTTACATTGTGTGACAAAAAAATAGGAAATGTTTTTGTTTTGTTTTGTTTTGTTTTACTGGTACCGGGGATCAAACTCATGACCAAGTGTTTGCAAGGTAGGCGCTTATGCCGCTAAGCTAAATTCCCAGCCCCTGGAAATCTTAAATATTTGCTTGGTAAAACATTTTGGCAGAACTAAGCTTGCATTAAAGAAATATTACCTTTAATTATCTTGGTCAGCATTGTTCTTAATTCAAGTCTACTGTACAGATGATTTTGTTAATTTTATTGGTACATTATAAATATACATAATTATCACATTCATCATAGGAAATTTTCACTGGTACATAATCTATCTTGACTCTGCTTTTTATTCCCAATCCCCTCCCCTCCCTTCAATCCCTCTTCCCTCCTTATCTACTAAAGCTTTGTTTTCATTTTTTCCTTCTATTTTATTCTTTTCTTTTTCTCTTCCTTCTTTTCCCCTTCTTCTTCCTTTATTTCCCTTTCCATTTGATTATTTTCTTTCCTTTATACATTATCAATATACATATTGGTCCTTATTTACATTTCCAGTTTCTCATACCGGAGAAACTATGCGATACTTAAACATGTGTGTCAGACGTTGAAACTGATGCTGGTTTCTTGCTGTGAGACTGAGAGCTGAGTTTTTCAGCCAACAGCATTCTGGTGGCTCTTGCTGGTTTGAACTCTCTGACTCTGGGTGTCTTCCATGGCTGTGCTGTATCCCGACTCTGGGAGCCCAAAAATGGTGCCAACTCATGACTGCTCCGAATTCCAGGTTTGGTGGTCCCTTTCCATTATGGCAACCAGCCAATTGCCCTTTCCTGGGGATACATGAGTCGGAATCACTCAACAACTACTACAGTCTGCAGCATCTACTGCTCCATTACATTGGTACCTTTCTCCAAGGAGGTCTCTGGAGTCAACTTTACTCACCATTCCTCTGTAGGTTTGAGAGGCCAGTCTGGCACCATGAGCTGGCACTTGGAGAGGAAACCTATTTGCCACCTCCAACTTCTGCACCAAAGTCTCCTTTGCTCTCCCCATGGATTGCAATTCTAGTTTAAGATCCTTGCTGAATCTCAGAAACCCATTTCTCTCTTTCTTTTTTTCCCCCACATTGCTATATCCCAGTATGTGGACTCCAAGTCTTGAAGAGGCTGATTTGCTGCTGCTCAGCACTTCACTGTTTTACCAGAAGTCTGTATTGTTTTTAGATGCTTGTAAGGTTTATAATTATTTGTTAAATCTCTGTTTTAGAGTTCTGACAACCAAATAGACAAGATTAGACTTGACAATGGACACTACATGAACTGAGTCTAAGAGTCACTCTTTCTAAATCTCTAAATTTGCTCAAGTTGGGAAGAAGGGCTTATGACACTGACTCTAATCTACTGTCACATTCCTTCTAGCATGGGACACATTCTGAGTGACCATCCCTGGGGAAGCTACCCCACTATCCAAGAGAAAAGGCTGCAAATAGTTAACTACTGATGCCTTCAGAAAAGAGGAAAATGCATTGTACAAAAATTGGGGTCATGAAAAATTCACCTGTGAGTCAATACTACCAAAATAAGTAGAGCTTCAGAGGTTGTGAAAGCGGGCTCTTATACATGATTTCTTAAAAGCACAAAGCTCTTCCAGCAGGTGTAACGATCCAAAGTATTCCTTGAACTTATTTTGTATTTGATTTCACAACCTTTTGTGATTCTTTTTCAGACCTTTCCCTGTGTTTCAGCCACTTGTAGTAGACTGTGCACAACAATCCAAAACAAGACAGCCAAATGAGTTTACGACACTGTTTAATCTACAGCCAAAATCTATTGAAGTGTATTTCACATTTCATATTGTTTATGACACTTTTATTTGTGTTCCACTTTGAAAAGTTGTTATGTGTATTCCCTCAAGACATAAGCAATATCTGCATCTTCAGCCATAACAATCTTGTCTTGAAAAATCCTTTAAATATTATTTTAATACTTTCTTTGACACTTACATTTTTTTCTTAAATATTTCCACTTTATGTAGGCCAGTTTTGTAAAATTATCTGTCTTCAAAGGCTTGCTCACTAACTGGCATTATAGACAACACATTAGTGTTGTTACTTCAATCATTTCATCATTTTTGGGTTACCACTGGAAAAGTAACCCTAATTCTTTATTTTATCTTTGTGTAGTAATTATTATACTCTTGGTTATATTAACATCTAAAATAGTATAATTCATAAATTCAAAAGCAAATACACCCATGTTTATTTTTTTCTTTCATACCTGTCAAATCTGTACTCTGATATCTCAGATGTTTTCAAGGAATTTTTGTCTTTCACTACATTGTCTTGAGTTCATTGTTAAGTAAAGTAGAAATGCATAATATGCTACTGTTGTTCAATTTGGGATAGAGAAAATTGTTTTTGAAACTGATAGTTTTCACTCATTCATAAGTAAGTGAATTCATATTGCTTACAAGACTAAACTGACAAGATAAAAATATAATAAATATGTCAGAAAATCAATATCTAATCACAGAAATCAAAGTTAAGTTTAACAAAGGTAGGGAACACCACTACTCAGTAACACATACACAAAAGCAGAAATACTGGCTAATCCAATTATGCTTAAAAAGTACATGTACTCTTGCAAGAGATGAAAACAATCAAATTCTCCTGGTTTTAAGAGATTTTTTTCCTCCACAAAACATAGCTGATATATGAACTATAAAGAGGTAAAACAAAGAAGATATTCAATTGAAAACTAATATGAACACCAGTAGCAGTTGTTCATATTTCCATTTTTATAAATTACGACAAACTTAATTACTTAAAGGAAAACCAATCCACATGTGAACTTCTGTTAGATAAAAGTTCTAAGAAGTCAAACTGAACTAAACATCAGAGAATCAGTACACTCTGCTCCTTTCTGGGTCTCCTAGGAGACAATCCATTTTTTAATCTTTCTCAATGCTTAGGACATATTTGAATTTATTGGCTTTTAGCATTGTATTTCCCCCAAAATAAGCCTGTGTCTTATATTAACTTTTTGCTCCAAAAAATGCAATGTGGCTTATTTTGCAGGGGATGTCTTCTGGTTTTAATGTACAACAAGCTACATGTATTCATGCATAATAATTTACATTTATTCAAATACAGTCATGTCATCTTCTGGAATAGCATCATAACTCCAGATCCTGAATTCTAAAGTTACTGTGATTCCACTTTTTGTAGAGCTGTTGGTGCCAGTCTCTCACATCGGTTAATAGACTGCTCCTTAAATAGCCTTTATTGTCCATTTAGCCTGCTAGGGGTGCATTGGCAACTCAGCTCTTGATAATGTTATACCATGAATTTTTTACTCAAGTCACAAACTCTGGCACACTAGGCTTTACAGTTTCCACTAAATCAAGTGTTAATTGAAGGCTTATGACCCAGGGATGGTAAGAAAAATGATGACAGTTAAGAATGATGCTCCACACAAAAGCAAGGAAAAACTGCAGGCACCAAAACTCAGAAAAATGCTTATTTCACATGAGTGCATAAAGTATGCCTGTTACAACACACAACATTGAATTATGAAGTCATACTAGACACAACTATAACCAGATGTTATTGAGTGTATGTTATTCATATGCTGTGTCTGTACCCCAGTTGGTTATTGAGCAATAGGTCTTGAATTCATCTCTTTATCTTGGCATTTACCACTCATCAGTTTGATAGTTCCAAGTATTTGTGATCATGTAAAATGTAAAAATGTAGGCACTGACTCACTAAGTCTGAGATACCTACACCAGAATATACTAGAACAATACTAAGAAAAATCATTTTTGTTTGATAACATGAAGATGCATAAACCAAAATCCAGTCTAAGAATATGTCACATAGAAATTTCTGACATTGTGCCACAACACATACAACAGTACACGACACACAATACTATTATTGCTATTTAAAGAAAAGTGTGGGCTAATAATAACACAAAAGATCATTCAATAAATATTTCATTATTTATTTCCAAGAAGATACTAAACCAAAAAAATGGTTTTAACTACACTCAGTAATAGGGTTGCATCTCACAACATAATTTGAGAAAAAAAAGAAAATTAAAAATGGCAAAGTGAAGACTGGTGAAAAACAGCCTCTGTAACCTATACATTGAGATGTCTGGAAAACAACAAATTGATGAAGAAAAAAAGAAATAGATATCTTGGAATTAAGAAAGAACTGACAAGAAAACAAGATGGAGAAACTGGAAACAACACAGAGAACAGATGAAGCAGTCCGGAACACTAACTGCAGTGCTCAGGGAGGGGAACCTATTTTTGCTAACACAGGAAATGCCTGGGAATGGTCAACAGCTAGCGAAAAATAACAGACAAGATTTTCAGTATGAGCAAGCACACTGTATTTTAAACTGCAAAAAACAGCATGGGGCGTTACTTGAAAATTAACTCTTTTCATGTGGCAGTACAGATTTGAACAAAAAAAAAGGCCAGGTGTGGTGGCACACGACTATATATCAGCACTTGGGAGTTTGAGACAGTAGAACTGCTTCAAGTTCGAGGCCAGACTGGGCTACATAGTGAGTTCCAGGCCAACCTGATCTACATAGTGAAACTGTCTCAAAAAGACAAAAATATATAAACAAGTAAATAAATTTCTAGAAAAAAATTCATTGTAACACATACCATATTTAACAGTGTTTAAAAAGTAAACAGTTTTGGAGGGGTTATTTGTTTAATACTGACTAAAAATAATTATACTGACTCAAGATTTCATAGCATGAAGAAAACCAACACATGTAGAATGCCAAACAGCCATGATAAAAAAGAACTTTTCTAAGACATACCATAGTCAGAATCCCAGAGATTCTAGTAGAAAAACAGCATCCTAAAAGATGTTTTAAAAAGTAAGAAATCACATATAAAGATAAACATTAGAATTGCAGCAGACTTCTTAACAGAAACCAAATTCCATGAGAGCTTAGAGTGAAGTGCTTCAAAACATAAATGAAGGCAATTTCCAACCCAGACTAACATACCCTGAAAAACTGTATTTCAAAGGTGATGGTGAAATCAGATCTCTTAAAAAACTTTTTTTTTAAATTGACGATTATCAAACCACCCTTCCAAAAAATTCTCAAGAATATCCTAGAAAGAGATAGTAAAGTCAAGAGTACCACAAAGTGTAACAGAATAAACACATTAGAAATAGTAAGCATTTAAGCAGAAGGAAAAGAAATCAGAAGTAAAAACATATTGCAGTGACACAAATAAGTTGGCACCTTTCAGTAATAACTCAGTGTGAATGGTCTTGCCAATTGGCAGATTGGATTTCCAAAGAAAACACAATGTTATTTTGTATACTTGAAACATATTTAATCTAAAAATAAATTTACAGATTAAAAATCAAAGGACAGAAAACAATACTCCATGCAATGGGAGCTAGAAAACAAAAAGGGACAGAAAGGGTCCTATCTTGAGACAAAGTGGATTAAACCAAAATTGACCAAAATATACAAGAGATAATGAAATATTAGTTAAGGAAACTACTTGACAGGAATATACAATTCTAAATATATTTAAATGGACAACTGGTACACCCAACTTTGCACAAAAACACTTCTGCACCAAAAAAAAATTATCAACACAGTTATAGTGGATAAAGTCAATGATCCACTAGCACAAACAGACAGACCAACTGCATAAAACATCATCAAAGATAAGTCATGTTTCAATCACAGATTAGAACAAATAGCAAATGGAATAAAGACATATTGCACCCAACAACACCAGAATACATTCTTCTTAAGAGGAGATGGAATTGTCTCCAATACAGACCATATACAAGCCCATAAATCATGCTTAAATATGCAAAAGAATCATATTTGTCCCATGTATATGTTTAAATCATAGTACAAAAAAACTAGAAATCAATGCAAAAAAAACAAGAAATATGCAAAAACATAAAAAATTAACACTTCACCCCTTAATCATCAAAGAATTACAAAACTAATTAAGGAAGTAATTAATCTCAAAAGTTAAATATTCATGGCACTATAACTTCCATGAGACACAATAAAAACAGTCATAATAGGGAAATTTAGAGCTTTAAAAGCCCACATCAGCAAAATAGAGTAAATATGTATAAATTAATGATGTACATCTAGGTTTTAGAAAAATGAGAACATTCCAAATCCAAAGCTAGTACAAGAGGGAAATTATAAAGATTAAAAAAGAAATTAATGATATTGAAACTAAAAACAAAAACACAAAGAATGAATGAATTTAAGAACAGCTATTTTGAAAGAATAAACAGGCAAACCTTGATATCATCTTAACTCTCAAAAATTGACTCAGATTAGTCCAAGTGGAAATGGTAAAGTCAAACTCTTGATGGACAATGCGAAATTCAGATCATTAGGGATACTTCAAAAACCTGTATTGTATTGGAGGATCCAGAAGTAATGAGTGGATTTCTATATGTATATGAATTTCCAAAATTGCAACAAGAAGATACGAAAACCAAGAATAATCCAATAATGGGAAATGATATATATATATATATATATATACCCTCAGGAAAGGCCAGGAACCTGTGAATTCATCACTAGGTTCTACAAAGTCTTCAAGTGAGATGTAATGCCAATATTTCTCACATATTTTAAGTAAACTGAAAGGAAAACCAACTGCATTCCTAGAAGTTAACATTACCTTGCTTCCAAAACCAGAGAAGTACTCAGTTTACAAAGAAAAGTACATGATAATTTCTTTAATGAAAAGATCAATAAGTTATTGGCAAACAGAATGCAACAAATTATTGAAAAGATCACACATCATAAAGTAGGCTTCATTCTAGAAAAAAAAGTATGGCCTGACACACAAAAAGTAACAAACAATACATATCACATATACAGAAATAGGGATAAAATCATATGATCATCTCCATAGACACAGAAAAAAAACTTCTTGCACAGTTTAATATGCATTTATGATAATGTTGAAGGAAATAGTTATAGAGCAACTATATCTCAATCTGTTAAAAGCTATTTATTATAAATCTACTGCCATCATTATATAAAATGGGGTAAAATTGAGTCATTTCCTCTGAAACAGAATAAAACAAAGATTTCTACTGTCACCACTCCTATTCACCATAATACTTGAGTTCAGAGCAGTTGGAAAGATAAAATTAAAGAATTCAATAAAAGAAATAAATACATTAAGGGTAAGAGGATGTTAAATTGTTTTTATTTGAAGAACATATTATTCTTTACATAGAAGATACAAAGAATTCCACCAAAGTTCTTCAAGAACAGAAAGAAACAAAGAAAGAAGAAAGAAAGTAAGAAAGAAAGAAAGAAAGAGAAAGAAAGAAAGAAAGAAAGAAAGAAAGAAAGAAAGAGAAAGAAGAAAGAAAGAAAGAAAGAAAGAAAGAAAGAAAGAAAGAAAGCAAGCAAGCTTAGCAATTTAGGTTATGAAATCAACCCACAAAAATAAATAGTATTCCTATACATGAATTGTGAACTTAAGAAAAAATAAATTAAGAAAACAATATTATTCAGACTAGCATCAAGAAAAACTTAATAATTAGAAACTAATCTAATAAAGAAAGTATAGCTCTCTGTATAGAAAACTATAGCGGAGGAGCTAAAGATAGCCAATCAGATGGCCGAGCAACAAAATAAAAAGCCTCCTGGGAGAAATAACTCATATGCCAGAAAAAAAATATCCTGGAGAGATCCGGAAAGAGGGCGATGGATCCTCCTGACACAGGAAGAAATTAAAATGTAACAAAACTCGTCAAACATGCAGTCTCCAGGCTACAATTGGAACACGGCACTTTCACTGCAACCTGGCAAGTTTGTGCCTACCTGAATTCACAAATTCTCAATGGCCGGTCAGCAGAGATGCTCAAACTCATTCTCACCACCACTCAAAGGAGCCACAGCTGCGCTGAAGTTGGGGGTTTGTGAGCCCAAGGGAGAGCGGAGCTGGCAAAGGGACCTTCATTAATCCACCGTCAGTGCTGGGAATGAGACACCCCCACAGGAAGGGCATGAACAAATGTTGGAATTGTGCAAGAGGAGCCTGGACCGGGAGTGACAGTGACTTCAGTTGGTTGCTCCCTCCTCAGAGCAGATTCGTGGGATTTGCTTGGACTGGGTCACACCCCTGGCAGGGACCCAATGAGCCATCCCAAATAGATTCCCTGTGCCTAGTATGCACTAACCTTATGAAGGCCCCTGAAGTTTGGCTGGCCCTGTGGGGAGGGGCTGGCATACACAGCCCAGGTTTACACTGCAGTGACAGGAGCAGGCAGAAGAAGGCAGAGGTCCCTCACCAGCCTGATTTGGAGGTACTGTAGCAGACAGGGAAGGGGGCTGGGACCTTCACTGTACACCTGTGTGGAGGAGGCCAGGACCATGACAGGAGAGAGAGGCAAGAGGAGGGCCCTAGCCCATAATCCTAAGAGCACTGATCCAGGAGAGGGAAAAACAAGGCAGATTGAGAGCAGCAAACATGCAGCATCAGACATGGCTTCAATAGACATTGAGAGATATCTTCAGGACCTTGTAGATGAGCTCAAAACTGAAATATTAAATCAGGTAAAGCAAGATATGAGTAGAGTAATAAAAGAAATGCTAAGCATCTCTCAGGAAGACATAGACAGAAGAAGGGAGGAACACACAAAAAGGAGAGAAACATTTGATAAAGAATATAAAGAAAATATAGAATATATGAAGCAGATTCAGAGATTACCAGGAAATTAAAACCTCCATTGAAAGCTGGCAAAACTTAAAATAAACTAAGGATAGACTATAAAAACTTGAAGACAAGTTTGCAATGTGTGATCATGAAATGAAATATCTCTTAAAAATAACAAGGAAACAGGCAGTAACAATACAAAGGCTAGAAGACAAGAGAATCTATCATTTAAGAACAAGAAATGTGAATGAAGAAGCAGGAATACAAACAGGTGAATTACAAAGAATATTCATGAAAATAATTAAGGAAAACTTCCCAAGCATGGGAAAAGAAAATGACATTTGGTTATGTGAGGCATACAGAACTCCAGCCACCTACAACCAAAACAGAGCTACACCCAGACATATAATAATCAAGATACCAGAAATTCAATATAAAAGCAGAATATTAAAAGCCATCAGAGAAAAGAAACAGATTACCTATAAAGGTAAGCCCATCAAGATCACAGCTGACTTCTCAACACAGACCATCAGATCAAGAAGAGCTTGGAGTGAAATATTGCAAGCTCTGAAAGAAAATAACCTCCAGCCAAGATTGATATAGCCTGCAAAGCTGTCACTAGAAATTAATGGAGAAACAAGAAGCTTCTATGACAAAGAGTAACTGGGGGAATTTGTGACCACCAATCCAACCCTACAGAGAATACTGAAGGACATTCTAGAGAGAAAAGAAAAAAAAATCAGGATTTTAGGAACAGTGGCAGAAAGGCCTCAGTAAGCAGGGCAGTCAGTAGAATGAAGGAGAAAAGGCAAACAAAGGCAGAAAAATAGCATAGCAGAAATGAGGCAGAGAAGGATAACTAGAATCTCTAATATAGATGGCCTTTGACACACTATATTGTTAATAGTGTACCAGGATTTAAAACCCACATTACTCACACCACTCTGCTTAGATGTGTTATATTCTGTTCTAGTCATCTACCTGTACTAGATTTGAGGGCACAGACAGTTATCCCAAAAATAAAAGGATATAGTATGGTAATCATCTTTAATTTCCTATTAACTTAATCTAACGCTCTGTATAACCTACACTATTTTACTATGACTGATCATAATCAAATCTGGTTTGTTAGACCACTGTTTTATATTGACAGATTTTATTCAATGCTCTTATGATTGATAGTATCCAGTCTGAGAGTATAGGCAACTGCACTGAAGATGACAAGATTCACGAGACTATCCACTCTAGTTTGATTATTACCTGCCTTTAAAATTTTATACTGTCTACAATGTTTTATTTTTACTAATATTGTTATGTACTGCTATATTCAATTATACTGCTGTATTCAATTACATCTGATGACATAGACAATTTTATTGAAGATAATAAGAAACAACATAGTAATCATTGTAGATCACTTTGCACTTTATGACTTTTTAGTTTCATGTTTTTATAGGAATATATTTTGTTTTGTCTTGCTGTGTTTTGTTTTTCCCTCTAACACAGAAAGAATAGAAATACATGTAGAGACTCATGCATGCATAGCTCTTTACACTCTCACTGTTTGAATACCTACTATGTATGCTTTAATTTTATAACTTGAACAACTATTTCTAAGAGGACAATATGTAATTTATCAACTAGTGATGTCTTACTGTTTATCTTTTTTTTTGAAATTGTATATCATTTGCACCCTTTACAGGTTTTTTCTCTTTAAATAAAAAAAGACATAGAAAAAAAAGAAATCTATAGTGCACTGAAAACGGGATGAAGATGACATTAGAAAGTGGAATTATATCCCCTATTCCCAAATAAACAGAAACAATATTTGAAAAATGGCCATATTAAAAAAAACTCAGATTCAGTGCAACACCAAACAAAAGCTAACAACATTTCTCTCAGAAGTAGATATGTGACAATATATACAATATATATATAGTAGAAGAAACAATCCCAAAGATATATATCCCAAAGGGATCCAAAATAGTTCAATAATCCTGGACACTAAAAGCAAAGCAGCAGGCATCACAATCCAGGATTTCAAGTTTTATTACAAAATATTATAAAGCTGCAATGATTAAAAACATCAAAGCATTGGTACAAAAAAAGACAAACAGATCAGTAGAACAGAACAAAAGATGGAGAAGCAACACTTGACACATTTAACCATCTGGTGTTTGACAAAGTTTCCAATAAGCATATGCTGGATGAAAAAAGATCCAAAAAGGTGCTGGGAAAACTGGTTACCTAGAAGCAATAGAATCGAGCCTCATATTTCTCATGATGTACTCAATTAAAATCAAAATGGATCAAAGACCTAAGTATTAAAATAGAAATATTTGGAAGCTCCCTGGAACCTCCACTGAGGGCTCGTGTTGCCACCTGGAACTTCAGCGCAAGCCTGCCTCAGGAGTAGGCTTACCAGAAGCTTCACCAAGGGCCCACCCTGCCACCAGAACTCAGCACAAGCCTGCCTCAGGGCAAGGCTGCCCAGAACCTCCACCAAGGGCCAGCCCTGCCACCTGGAACTCAGCAGAAGCCCGCCTCAGGGCAAGGCTGTCCAGAACCACCACCGAGGGCCCGCCCTGCCACCAGGAACATCAGAAGACCTCAGCGGTATCCAGTTAGTGTGAGAAAATTTGGAACTTTGCTCCCGGGTGGCGAACTTTGGACTACAGCAGATTAACTGTATCAATGTGGTGAGTATACCCCTAAAATAGAGGTGTACAGGGGATAAATAGGGCCAGTAGTAAAACCCCCTCCAACTAACTATAAGACTTTAGTGTCTCTGAAAAGACAGTGTGTGACCCCCTTCTACACATAGAAAACATCAGGCAGAGTGAAAATAACAAAACAAAAAAGAAAAATGCAGTCTCAAACATATAGTTCACCAGAAGCAAGTATAGGAGACATTGAAATAGAGGACCCCAAAAGTAACATACAGGGAATCTCTGAAAAGATAGCAAGTGAAATAAAAACTCAACTGCATCAGGCTATAGAGGAAATCAAATTAAAAGTACTCTACCATCTAAAGATAGAAATAACAATTTTAGTAGAGGAGTTGTTGAATGCAGCTGAAGAAGAACTAGAGAAAAAAGTACATGAGCATGGGAAACTGATTGAAACTTTGAATGAACAATATAGAAAACAAGCAGAATTCATGAAACAAATGCAAAGAGACTTCCAAGAAACAAAAACATTATTGAAAGTGTGCAAAACTGTCTAAAGTAAGCTAAGGATAGGATTTCAGACCTTGAGGACAAGATCACAATTAGTGATCAGGAAAGGATAGAACTTTTAAAAATAACAAAGCAGTATGAAATGACAATCCAAAAGCTTCATAATGATGCCAAGAGCAACAATATAAGAATAATGGGCATTAGCAAAGATATAGGAGTCCAGGAAAATGACATGCGTAAAGTATTGACAGAAATAATAGCAGAAAATTTCCCAAACAAGGGGAAAGAATCTGATATGCAGATAAGTGAGACATATAGAACACAAAACAGTCACAATCAACATAAATCCACACCCAGACACATAATAACTAAGATCTCAGACATACAGCATAAAAACAGAATATTAAAAGCTGTCAGAGAAAAGATACAACTCACATATCAAGAAAAGCCCATTAGAATCATGGCAGACTTTTAAGCACAAACCCTCAAGTCAAGAAGATCTTGGAGTGAGGTATTTCAAGCCCTGAAAGAAAACAACCTTCAACCCAGATTGATGTACCGAGCAAAACTTTCATTCAAATTTAATGGAGAAACAAGATACTTCCATGACAAAGAACAACTGAAGAAATTCATGTCCACCAAACCAGCCCTAGAAAGAGTACTGAAAGACGTACTAGACAGAAATAAAAATAACCACAATCCCCTAAACAACAACAGAAAGAAATCACCAGGTAGGACAAGCAATTAAATAAGGGGAAAAGCAGAAAGAAACAACCGGAACATAACATGGCAAAGTCGAGCCAGTATATATCAGTGATATCCATAAATATAAATGGCCTCAATTCACCTATAAAAAGAAATAGATTGACAGAATGGATCAAGAAACAAGATCCCACAATATACTGTATACAAGAAACACATCTGACCCAAAAGGAAATTCATAGATTAAAAGTCAAAGGATGGAAAACAGTATTCCATGTAACAGGAACCCAGAAAAAAGCAGGGGTAGCTATTCTATTTGCAGACAATGTGAACTTCAAACCTAAAATGATTAAAGGAGATAGAGAAGGTCACTGCATACTTGTTAGTGGTAAAGTTTAAGAGGAAGAACTAACAATTATAAACTTATATGCACCAAATATAGGAGCACCTAACTATATAAGACAGATACTAATGAACATGAAAAACCAAATACACAAGAACAGAATTATAACAGGAGATCTTAACAGCCCATTGTCACAAAGAGATAGATCAACTAGACAAAAAGTCAGCAAAGAAATAACAGAACTGAATCATACCTGTGAGCAATTGGACTTAGTAGATGTTTACAGAGTGTTCCACCCAACCACATCAGAATACACATTCTTCTGAGCTGCACAGGGGACACTCTCCAAAATAGACCATATATTATCCCATAAAACATTCCTAAGTAAATGCAAGGGTATTGAAATCATACCATGCATAATATCTGACCATAGTGCACTGAAACTGGAAATTAATGGCAAAAGAAATTGTAAAACCTGCATAAATACATGGAAATTAAATAACAGCCTTTTGAACAACCAGTGGGCTACAGATGAAATTAAATAAGAAATAAAACAATACCTACAATTCAATGAAAATATAGAAACAACATACTGTAATCTGTGGGATGCAATGAAAGCAGTCTTAAGAGGGAAATACATAGCAATAAACTGTCATATTAAGAAAACAGAACAAGCACAAATAAACAACCTAATGCTCCATCTCAAGCATCTAGAAAAAGAAGAGCAAACTAAACCCAAAGCTCATAGAAGAGAGGAAATTGTAAAGAATAGAGCAGAAATCAATGCGATTGAAACTAAAAAAAAAATTTAATGAATTGAAAAGCTCGTTTTTTGAGAGAATAAACAAAATTGACAAACCCCTAGCTAACCTTATCAAGAGAAAGAAAAAAAAACCCAAATTCTTGCAATAAGAACTGAAAAGGGAGAAATTACTACAAATCGCATGGAAATTCAAAAGAACATGAATACCTACTTTGAAAATCTCTACTCACATAGAGTGGAAAACACAGAAGAAATAGACAGATTTTGAGAAACATATGAACTACCAAAGCTCAACCAAGAAGATACAGCAATTTTGAATAACCCAATATCAGCTATTGAAATTGAAAATGTAATTAAACACTTACCAACAAAGAAAAGCCAGGTCCTGATGGATTCACAGCTGAATTCTATAAGAAATTTAGAGAAGATTTGATGCCAGTACCCCTTAAATTCTTCAATGAAATTGAGAAAAAAGCAATCTTCCCTAAATCAATTCTGGAGGCAAGTATTACTCTGATACCAAAACCAGAGAAAGATCCAACCAAAAAAGAGAACTATAGGCCAACCTCACTAATGAACATTGATGCAAAGATTCTCAACAAAATACTGGCAAATAGAATGCAGCAAATCATCAAGAAGATTATACATCATGACCAAGTGGGGTTCATTCCAGGAATACAGGGATGGTTTAACATACGCAAATCAATAAATGTAATACACCACATCAACAGGGCCAAAAACAAAAACCATATGGTCATCTCAATAGATGCAGAAAAAGCTTTCGACAAAGTCCAACAGACGTTCATGATAAAAACCCTACAGAAACTCGGAATATGCGGCGTCTACCTCAACCTTATAAAGGCCATCTATGACAAACCAACAGCCAGCATTATACTAAATGGACAAAAACTGAAAGCTTTCACTTTAAAATAAGGAACAAGTCAAGGATGTCCACTCTCACCACTCCTTTTCAATATAGTTCTGGAAACACTAGCCAGGGCAATCAGACAAGAGAGAGAAATAAAAGCAGTAAAAATAGGAAAGGAAGAAGTTAAATTATCACTATTTTCAAATGACATGATACTCTATATAGAAGACCCAAAAGACTCCATTAAAAGACTGCTAGAGGTAATAAACAAGTTCAGCAGTGTAGCTGGATACAAAGTCAATGCTCAAAAATCAATAGCATTCCGGTACACAAACAAAAACTCACTGAGAGAGAAATTATGGAAATATTGCCCTTTACAATAACATCTAAAAAG